>JAMKCH010010373.1:0-85071 GCA_023653785.1 Ophioderma brevispina | reverse complement strand
CTGCAAAGGTCCGCTTATTCGAAATATCACCGGAAAGAGACTTCTCTTCTATTCCGCATATCACCGAAGGACCACTATTCCCTGAATACCTTTAAGGCCTGCTAGATGGCTATTCTGTTACACTTAATTTGATATAACCTCCTCTCCCTCCGCTATAAATTAAAACAAAACATACCAAACCAAACCAGTAGGGCTTACGCCACGCGCTAATCTGCGGCTAATCTGTTACCCGTACACGAGCTACTGCACACTTTCGCAAACCTTATTTCCGCCGTCTGAACACTCCACTGTTTTAATCACAAATACATACTTGCATATTCCGTTTCAATCCGAACGCAGACAATTGGTGGTGGCGGGTAAACCTTGGAAAGGAATAACTGATTAAGTTCAGTCTTGTATTCACAGACATTGCTCCGCGACCTTGTAAACATTACGAGAACTAATATGGCACGCGTCCACGTATCAAATCCTGGCGAGTGTCGGCCTCGGCCATGTCGAGTTTCATGGGCTGTATATCGAGGTTACCCCCCTATATGTCGAGTTTACAAGCGTGCCTATCCCAGTTTGAACTCTATGTGCCGAATTTCATAAATCATGTCCATAATAAATCATGTCAGAATAAATCATGGCCTGGATTTTAAAAAAAAACCGGGGTGTACCTGAATTTTTTTTTTCACATGTGCAAACTGGACATGATTTGTTTCCTCAACAATGAGCAAACTCGACATGATTTTTTTCTCAACTGAGCAACTCGACATGATTTTTTCTCACAACATGACAAACTCGACATGAATTTTTTTTTACACATACACACAAAAATCATGTGCGTTTTCCTCATGTTGAGAAAAAATCATGTCCACAGATTTGAAACTCGGCATGAATATTTTTCTGGACATGAGTAAAACTGGACATGATTAAAGTCAAACATCCCATCCAATAGAGAGCAAACTCTATTATAGAGCCAGAACTGACAGATAGCGCTGTAACAAGACGACAACCTCGACATATACCGCTGGCAACACTCACATATGGCGAGGAAAACCGATACACAGCGGCGCGTGAAACTCGACATTCGCGGGGAAAACTCGCCATGATTTGATACGTGAGGCGAAAACTGACTGATTTATGTAAACCTCACCATATAGAGAGCAAAACTCGATGTTATAGAGGCCAACTGGACAGATAGCGCTGTTAACAACAAAACAACTCGACATATAACGCTTCACACGCTGTCAGCTTCGACATATGTTGCGAGGAAAACTCGATAACACAGCGCGTGAACTCGACATGCGCGAAACTCGCCATGATTTGAGACGTGGATCGTAAAACTGTACATGATTTTATGTCAAACTCACCATATAGAGATCAAAACTCGATGTATAAAAGGGCAAACTGGACAGATATCTCTGTAACCGACATATAACGCTGCACACTCGACTATGGCGAGGAAAACTCGATACACAGCGCGTGAAACTCGACATGCGCGGGAAACTCGCCATGATTTGAATCGTGGAGCGTGCATAAACTAAGCATATTTATGCTATAGTCGGATTTTTTTATTCCTGTCAGGAAACGCATATTGTCGATGGTAAGCATTCATTTTGGTGGGGGGATGTGTTGAGATTAAAACTACAGTTCTGAAATCTCAACTTTGGTCAACAGAATATGAATGCTTTAAATTCATTTTTACATGAAACATTTTTTGTATCGAATATGTAAGGCTTCATACCAGAAATCAATGAATAGATTTTCCGTAAAGTGTGAGACCGCTAAAATCGATCCTTTTGTTTTGCGGTCAATCAAAGAGCGGATAAAGTGTCATGAACACCGAGGGCTGGGTGAAGAGGAGAATTAGGCCGCGTAAATATTGTAGATTGTTTTGAGTGACCAAAACTCTAACCTATTTAAATAATTATTGGACCAAGCTTATTTCTGGAAACAAGAGAATAAATTGCAAACGTGTAGATTTCTAGTATTTGCCCTTAGTGACGTAAAATGACTTTGGTGAGTAATAATTACTTATTCGTATTCATTTTCTTATGTTGAATGCTTCAGCGTTTGTTCAAGTTTGGTGTTTGGAATTGGAATTCAGTGCATTTTGCTTTGTAATATTTTCTCTCTTATTTCTTTCTGCTCTCCTTCGTGAGAAAAGGCAATGTTATTATGGCCTTAAAAAAATTTATCCGTAGCGTGACATCGAAATTTATTATAACTGATTGTGTACGTATACAACCTCTTCAGAACGATAGAAATCGTCTACACGTACCCCAAAAATTTCATGAAGTGGCAGGAATAAAAAATCCTACCATAACTGTCTTTTTATAAACATTTCAAAATTCCCAAAAATTTAATTTTGGGGTTAAAAAGAAAGGTATTGTTATTCAGGTGTTTAATTTTTGTTGCTTTCAGTTTCCTGGGTGTTTTTTTTTTTGTATTTGTTTTGTCTTTTTGTTCATAACGCAATACCCGCACATTTTTTGAGAGCGCCCCCAATTTTCAAAATTTGAAATTTTTGCACAATAGTGTTAGTAATTGTCAAGTAACTATACCTGCGAATAGTATGCTCCAAAATGCGTATTTGTCATAAAAAGAAGCGATTTTGTATAGAATCGCATATCCGATTGTTAATTTAACGGCTATCTGGAAACGCCAAATTCTTTCCGTCCATATGCACCTCATTATAATTACAGTTTGACCTGCCTGAACCAACTGAACAACTAATGTATGAGCAGAGACACGTACAGGGCCGCTATATTCTATCTATTGTAAGACCACTCAAAATGTTCGAAATGGCCACATTATAGGGGGTCAGAATACATTTTTATAATCTAAAGTGAAAGGTTTTTAAGATAATTGTCAAAAACCGATTTCAGCGCGTTACGCCACTACCATTATGAATGAAATAATAAGGTTTCCATGCCAAAAAGAAGGGAATTCACCATACATTATGGATTTTGCTTTTACCTCGGTTCAGGATAGCTTTTGTGGTAACTAAGGGGGAGGGGGGTCACAAATTCATATTCCTTTTCCACCTCATACGGCAGCTTGTCAAAATATTGTAACCTTGACCAAATTGGGTATATTAAGTCCAAACTTTAATATTTTTAGGTGCCATTTAGTGGTGTATTGTCGCCACACTAATCAGTTATGACCTTTGTATAGATTTGCAGCTATTGGACGCCATTTGGGTCTCAACTGGATATAATCTATTTTGATGTTCTCCTTTCGTTTTCATTCGGGGGGGAATTGGCCCCTCGTATAGAGTAAAATTTTATTTTCCCCATTTTAAGGGACCCAGAAGGGTGTTTTAAATTATCTTATCTTAAAGGGGCATTTTCGTGGACCACAACCTCGTCCCCCCGACTTACCTACAAAATGTTGACTTTTTATATCCTGAACTGTTTTAGCCTTAGTAATCCGTGACCCAATCTTACCTGCAAATTCGATCGCATCTGTCAGAAATTGATAGCATCTTGTAAAAATTCGCATTTTGTAGTTTCTGTCCATCAACGGACGAAGTACAGTACTGTAGCCTATGGGACCGTGGAAACGAACAATTGCTTATAACAAAACCGCAAGATCGGGATCAGCTCACATTTTGAGAATTAAGCTTTTCTCAAGGATATCTAGTTGATCAATGCTAAAAAGAAGGTTCTTGCTGGAACTTCACGAAATGCACCTTTACTCTACTAACTGCACGCCTGTGACCATGAAACAGCAACAAATCAGATATTCATCCCCCCTGATCCGCCTGAAAAGGAGCAACATTATCCAACGTTGACAGCACGCCACGACTCTGTGTGTTTACGACAAAGTGCAGGAGGTTCCATCACCATTTATATTTTCCATAGTCCCAAAGGTGTTCTATATAGATAGAGAGGCAAAACAGTTACGTCAGCTTTATAAATTCATCTTCTCGCATGTTTTGCGTAATTCGCCTTGTTATCATACGAACGTTTGTTTGCAAGAGCGTAGCAGGATGGAGGTAACGTATCTGGCGCGGTATGAAAGTAACATGATGGGTTCCTTTCATTACTATAGGCTGGAAATTGTTACTTTGCAAAGCCTTTATAATATACTTAACATCTTCTCGATTTTATCACATATGGAACATTGGTATTCCTTAATTTTTTGCAATTTTTGTATCCATTCGAATTATATGGTAACTTCTGGCTGCAATATTGCGACATGCTCTCAGAAAGCTCTTCGAACTTAAAATCCAATATTGTAATGTTTTGAACTTAAAGTCTGTACTCAGAGATTTCGATAATATATATATTTTTTTGTGTAATCATGAAAATATTAACCGAGACTAAAGATATAAACTAAAATGCCCATTCCGAAGTTGGAGATGAATCGATTTTTCGTTTTGGGGATGGCAGTAACCTGTATGTTGTAGTCGTACGTCCCCGCATAGGATAGCTGTGTATGTCACAAATTAGTCCGGATCCGGAATTTTTAATCAAAGAGTGATTTTCTATAAAAAGGAATTCGATTTAAGCTTAGCAATGTCACACAGTATTAGTATTGACAACATTGTGTACATAGAAAAACTATGTTTTGGAATTAGGCCCCCTTCCTCAGGACATCCTGAGTCAGCTCTTTAATAGGCATAATAGAAAGAGGCTGAATAAAAAGGCAATCAATCTGTGGATATGCGCTCTTGTGTAAACGAGCGGACACATTTTAATAGACCTTTGCGTTTCTATATTGGCAAATACATGGGCGAAACAATTCATACCCCTGCTGGTGCACATCTTCCACAAAGATTTTTTATTTCTTATACACAGTTTCCTTTAACTTTGACATGGTGTATGCATTTTCCCGCCATATTGCCAGGGTAGAAAAGCACTTCTGTGTTTCAATCGCGACTCAGACCCGCTTATCCCCGTTTAGAGGTCAGTGTTTCTACTGCTGAGCAAATGAGCGTGTGCCATACACAATGTGGACCAATCTTTGCGGTGGACAAACATTTAGGACTCTATTGTTCATGACATCAGATTAGTATACGTTGATAATACTTTCACACCCCCATGTCTCTGTTAGCGTATTGTAACGAAAGTCAGTTCAGATTTTAACGTACTATCCTTTTAAAAGATGATCCAATGACTGATGACGAAATTTAGTCGGATCCAGTAGTGCGAATCTTCCTCAAAACAGCGTTACCTGTGGGGCACCTATAAATAAACCCTATTGGTTATATCCTTTTGTTCCCTCAAGCTGCAGACTTTGCCAGACACTAACAATAGGACAGTACGTGCAAATAATGAACAGCAACGATCCGCAAATGTATGGACTATGTGAAGTGCAAGTCTTCGGAGTAAAGGGGATTAGTGGTATGTTCCGTAAAATAGAGTATAGTAAGACCACGGTAGCAGGCACTGAAGACTCTAGAGTCAGCACTTACACTGCATGGTATCTAAGAAATCGCGTAGCAGACCACAGAAACAGAAGCGACTGAAAGGAGCAAAATGAATAGTAACAGTAGTCACCTTGTAGTAGGACAGCAATAGTAGTTTAGTAGTGCGGGGTGGTCGTAGTTGTGTAGGTGGTGGTGGTGGTGGTGGTGGTGTGGTGGTGGTGGTGTGGTTGTGGTGGTGTGCTGGTGGTGGTGTGGTGGTGGTGTGGTGGTGGTGGTGGTGGTGTGGTGGGGGGGTGGTGGTGGTGGTGTGGTGTGGTGGTTGGTGGTAGGTGTGGTGGTGGTGGTGGTGGGGTGTTGGTGGTGGTCGTGGTGGTGGTAGGTGTTGTTGGTTGTGTGGTGTGGTGTGGTGGGTGGTGGTGGTGCGGTGGTGTGGTGGTGGTGGTGGGGTGGTGTGGTGGTTGGTGGTGGTGGTCGGTGTGCGTGGGTGGTGGTGGTGGGTTGGTGTGGGTTAGTTGTTTGTGGTGTTGGTGGTTGTGGTAGGTGGTGTGGGTGTGGTGTGTGGTGGTGGTGGTGGTGGATTTGTGTGGTGTTTGTTGTTGATGTCGTTTTTGCAGTGTTTTGTGTCTCGATAGTTCTTTCTGTCTCTTTTTTCGATTATCTCCTCTTCTTTTTGTCTTTTCCTGTCTGGTCGATTCCTCTCATCCTCGGCGATGTATGTGTCCAAAACCAAATATTTTTCTAAAATAAACATAATGTACCCCGCTAGACACTACGACTACTTACTACTTCAGTACTACACGTCCTTTTTTTAGCAGCATTAGCATTATGTAGTCTTATATATCCATTATTATGTTGCTTTGTGCAGTGCCAAGAGCAACAATATAATACCTGTATAGCTAATAATACGCACTATTCGCATCCCTACACCCTACACGTGTTCAATGCTTAGTATGCTGTTAATGTAATCCCTAGAGCTCCAGCGAAATTTGAAGACGTTGCTCACTTTGTTTTCAGCTTGCATACGAATTTTTCTTGATGGAGTATTCTTCTACCGCTATCGGCTCGTAAGACAAACGTGCAAAAATCGGAACTGGGGATGATAAACATATACTCTACCGTTGTAATTTGAATACCCACCCGTACACAATCTTTATACAACAATCACCAACCGTGCTGATATACCTGATTTTTTTTTATCACGCCAAATAACAGTCAGGGATCATAGCTCCATTCTACTTAATGGGAGAGCCTAGAACTCACATAACAACCCCAACTAACGTAACATTCGACACTCACTAAACAACTTGCACGTTCTTATTATATACTCGATAAACCAACAAAAATATTCTATCGCATCCTACTGTTTCCTATATGGTCAAACCATACAAACGACAGTTTTTTGCCTATTTTTTTGTTAAAGATGTATTTTGTAGGTGGAATTTCTGGACGACGATGAGAAAAAATTAAAAGCGACAACAACCTCCGGATAATCAGGGGACCCTAAAGACAATCGGAACACCGATTCAACGAAACGCAAAACAATAAATTCAAAGTTTATTTCGCCAATTCGTCAACGAATGTGATACTGGAAGAACGGCAGTATCTCGCCAAATGATTTTTTGCTGCGTATTTTCAAAAAACCGTGAGTTCAGCATAGGAGAGAAACCAAAAAAAATGCTTCACCATATACAGGACGAAACAAAAAGAACATCCGAATTCGATGAGTATTTTAACCTGCAATTACGAATGTGGAGGGGAGCATTGTGGACTATTGATGTGCAATCGTGCCAATATCGGTTACAATTCTCGGACTTATGGTAGTTATTATTATATCACTCCTGAATACAACCAAATGGTAATGACTTTGTTTTTACAGGAAAAGCATTATAATGTTTTGGTATTAATTTAAAATATATTTTCACAAGAAACATCTTTTAACGCAATCGATTTTCGTTTGACCTTCGGAGACCAAGGGGTGAGGGGGGTACCCCGTGAACTTCCTCGGTGCGCTTGTAATGTAAATGTGCGTGCCTCCTGTCCCCTTTGTGTCTGTGGCGGGTTGAGCCAGACTTCCAACCTATACGAGATTTGGCCAAACTTTGTCACATTAGAAATTAAATGTTTGAAACTCACAGCACTCCGTGATTACTTTCATGGTTATAGAACAGTTTCTTAGCTGCGCAAAACTTTTCCCTGATCATTTTTACTAATTTAAGAAATTCTAACAAAATTGCGAAAGCATGTCAAATTAACGTTGGGGGGGGGGGGCCATTTCCACTCTGGCTGGGGGAATAGATTTTTTCAGTGTCATAAGCATGTGCGAAAAGTTGTTAGAAACCTCTTGTGGACGGGATGACAAATCAATTTTGCAGGTAGGCCCCCCCTATCTTTCCTTGGAAGATCTTTTAAAGATAATTCCAATGATGATGAGCCGAAATATTATCGGATACCAGTAGTGAGAATCTTCCTCAAAACAGAGTGACCTGTGGAGCACCTAATAAATAAAGCCCTATGGGTTTAGGACCTGTTCCCTAAAGCTGCCGAGAATTTGCCCAGAAAATAAATATAGGACAGTACGTGCAAATAATGAACAGCAACGATCCGCAAATGTATGGAATATGTGAAGGTTGCAAAAGTCTCGGAGTAGAAGGTGAATATTTGAATATGTTCTTTAAAATAAGAGTAATAGTAATACCAAGTGTAGCAGGCACTGAAGAATATAGAAGAACGTGTACACTGCATGGTAGCTGAAGAAAACTGCAGTAGCAGAAAAGAGAACAGATGCGGACTTGAAAAAGGAAGCAAAATGATAGTACAGTAGGAAGTTAGGAGTAGAAGAAATAGTAGCTTTGTAGTTAGTATAGTCTGGTGGTGTAGTTTAGTTGTGGTGATAGGGTGGTGGTAGGGGTGGTGGTGGTGGTCAGTGGTGTGGTGGTGGTGAGTGGTGGTGGGGGTGGTGGTGGTGGTGGTGGTGGTTGGGTGGTGGTGGTGGTGGTGTGGTGGTGGTGGGGGTGGTGGTGGTGGTGGTGGTGGTGGTGGTGGCTGGTGTGGTGGTGTGGTGGTGGTGTGTGGTGGTGGTGGTGGTGGTGGTGGTGGTGGTGTGGTGGTGGTGGTTGTTGGTGTGGTGGTTTGGTGGTGGTGGTGGTAGTGGTATGTAGTAGGTGGTGGTGGTGAAATTCTAACTTGAACGTTATCAATAACATATTATATGAAGATATGTCGTATCCGTGTCATTTCGAATGTCTTTTTTATTGTAAGCGGATGTCCTCTAGCGAGAAAGTATGTTTCAAAACGCCAAATATATTTCTAAAATAGAACAGGATGTACCCACGTAGAACTACTACTTCAGTAAGAACACGTCCTTTATAGCAGCATTAGCAGTATGTAGTATAATAGTTATAAATTATTACTGTGCTATTGTTACAGTGCCAATAGCACAAAACAATTAAACCTGTAAGCTAATTAATACGCACAATTCGCATCCCTACACGTGTTCAATGCTTAGTATGCTGTTGATGTTCCCATAGCTCCAGAGGAATATGAAGACGTTTCAAGCTTGTCCTTGCATACGAATTTTCTGAGGGAGTCTCGGAGGCGAGAAGTGGCAATCGGATGGGGATTATAAACAGATACTCACCGTTGGTAAGTTGGATATGACAACTGTACACATATCTTTATATCAACAAAGTGCATGAACCTGATGTGTTAGTTATCACGCACAAATAAAGTCAGGGATCATAGCTCCAGTCTACTTAGGGGAGAGCTAGAACTCAACATACAACCCACAATAAATTTCGCGGAAAACAACGGCACTTTTATTATATACGCGATAACGCATTACAAAAATATACTATAGATTACTGTTTCAATATAGGGTAAACATAAAACGACAGTTTTGCTCTATATTTGTGTTAAGAGATTTGTGTATTTTGAATTTTGGGGGAATTTCTGGACGGACGACTGAGAAAAAATATAAACGTACACAACCATCGGATAAATCAGGGGACCCTAAAGACAATCGGAACACCTTTAAGAAAAGCCAAAAAAATAATTCCAAAGTTTTATTTCGCCCAGATTCTGTCAAAACAGAAATTGTGAGTACTGGAAGAACGGCAGTATCGCCAAATGATTTGCTTGCGAGGTCAAAAACGTTGAGTTCAGCATAGGAGAAAGAAACCAAAAAAGAATGTCACCATTCAACAAGACGGAAACAGGCCGAATTCGATATGAGTATTTCAACCTGCAATTACGCAATGTGGAAGGAGGAGAAATTGGGGACTATTGATCGGCACGGTTACAAGTCTCGGCAATGATGGTAGTTATTAATATCACTTCCGAATACAACCAAGATATGATTTGTTTACCAGGAAAGCCTATAATGTTTGATTAATTTAAAATATATTTTCACAAGAAAATCTTTTTTAAACGGCATCGTATTGTCTTTGACTTCGTAGACCAAGGGGTGGAGGTGGGTTACCCCCTGTGAACTTTCCTTCGGTGCGCGTGTAAATGTAAGGTGCGTCCGCCTGTCCCCTTCTGTGTCTGTGGCGTTTCGGAGCAAGGACGACAAAATTATACAAGTGTGCCAAACAATTGTCACTTCAGGAATTAATGTTGAAAACTCAAAGAACTCCGTGATTCTAATTAGGGGTTATATTGAACAGTTTCTAGCTGCGCAAAACTTTTTTCCCTGATTCAATTTTACGATTTTAAAAGGAAATTTATAAAACAAAATGCGAAAGCATGGTAAAATTCACGTTGGGCCATTTCCACTTGTGTGGGAAGTTCGGAAGTTGTTCAGGGTAATAAGCATGGTGAAAGTTGTTGAAACCTATTGGGACGGATGACAAAGCATTTGCAGTAGGCCACCCTTCTTGGAAGATCATTTGCAAGGAGTGCATTCCTCTATTGGATGTGATACAGATGCCAGCCCAAATCAATCCTTGTGATACGGTTAAAGATGGAGTGAAATGCATTCCTTCTTGTGCTTGGGTTTCCTTGGAGTGCCGTTCTTATGTTGTTGGTGTTTGCCTTTCATTGTTGCCTCTTTTTTCTATTTAACGTGTTTAAGCTCACTCCATGTCTCGGGTATTTCTCCAAGTTTCGTTGTATTGTATTCTTGTTTTGTAAGCGGCTAGTAGAAAATTGCTGAGAACACTAACGAATGGTTTCTACATGGCTTCTCTCTAAATAAGTTTTCAACTTAATCACACGCGTTTCAGTGGTGAATTACCGTATTGCTGTTGATGGTTACCGGGCTACGGACCATCCATCTTGAAGCAATTGCTCAATGTAATATAATGCAGCTTTTTTACAAATAATACTTCTACTGAACTAAAACATGCAAATGTTAATCTGTTCACGCTTCTTTGAAAGTTATACACTTAATCCCAATGCCTTTTCAATACATTCAAGATAAAACAATTTATAACCTTTCGCTTAAAGGCTGACTCAGATATTTTGAAATATAATTTGTTTTTCTGTAGTAATTAAAAAGTGTTAAACCAATGGCGACGTCTAAATTGGGCTTCCTGTTGGGGAGGGAATTGTCTTTAAGTTGATGACATATGTTTACAAATGTATCCATAATGAAGCTCCTACCTATCTCACTGATCTTATCAGTTTGCATCGTGATAGTATTTCAGGCAGTTATAGGCAAAGACTAACGCTCGGCCTCTGTTGCTACCCGTCTGACGGTTTTCGCTCTAAAAAACAACTATTCCTCGTGGTAACCAAGGAATGTTTTAAAGTGAAACCAGGCAAGGGACCATGAATTGATTGTCATAATCAAAAACAAAACCCGAAAACAATTGCCTAACTCGCGCAAGATCTGTCTACTGCTACGGCAAGGCAGATTTTGATGGTATCTCGCCTGTAGAATATACTTACAAGCATGAATTTCATGCTCGTGCTCAAAAAACTAGGACAGTATGACAACTGGAACAAATTTAAAAAGAATTTCACAAAGCTAAAGAGACTTTAATTCTTCCAAAAACTGTCTTCAGATACCAATAATATTGCCGGGATAAACACCCCCCCCCAAGTGTCACCGCGACTGATAAGGAACGTCGAAAACGATTCATAAGAAAGCCAAACAGTCTGGTAAGGCCATCTTCGGGGAAAAATTTAGAGTTATTAGAAGGCGGTTAAGCGGGAGGTTAAAATGAACATTAGCGCTTTATTCATGATGCTGTGGAAAACATGAAAGAAAATCCCGTGGCCATGTGGAAGTACATTCGTAGCAAACGTGTGGGAAACACCAGGGAGTCCAACTCTTAAGACCCAGGATATACATCATATGTGACAGACAAAAGATAAAGCCCAGGCCCTCGCAGACCAGTTTAAGTCAGTTTTCACTAATGAGGACTTGGACCAGATACCATATACTCCACCCAACTTACCCACTGTGGATGCTATTACCGTGACTACTGAGGGGTGTTCTAAAATACTTCAAGGATTAAAACATAAACAAAGCTTGTGGACCTGATGAGATCTGTCCGAAAATGCTTCGTGAGACGGCGGAGGAGATCGCACTATTTTGAGTGATTTTCAGCAATCTCTTGACTGCGGTGAATTACCCGAGGACAGGCTATTAGCCAATATTACTGCTTTGTATAACAAAGGGGACAAAACCCGTCCAACTATAGGCCCGTATTCCCTGACCGACTATTTGCAGCAAACTCCTGAACACATTGTGCAATCGCATATCAAGTCGTCATTGGAAATAAATCCACAGTTTAAACTCCCAAAAAACAAACACGGATTGCGGAGCAAAAATTTCACTCATGGTAACCCAGCCTTGATATTGTCCTCAAATGATTGGGCTCAAGCCGTCGGGACGATGGAATCAAAGTGGACATGCAAATATTGACTTTCCAAGGCCTTTGGCTGTGTCCATCATGAGAGATTGAAGGCCAAGTTGCACATGTACGGAATCCGAGAAATGTTAAACTGGATCACAGCTTCCTTACCCCAAAGGAAACAAAGGGTTGTTGTGAATGGTGCCAACTCTGACTGGGATACAGTGGATTCGGGTTTCCATAGGGCACAGTATTGGGGCCATTACTGTTTTTGCTATATATATAAGTGATATTGCTGACAATATCACTCGTCTTGTGTGACGATTGCACACGTACAACCGTGCATTAAAAGTCAAATCTGACTGTGAAAAACTCCAGTGTGACATAGACCAACTTGATAAATGGCAATGATTTAAGCCAAAAAGTGTTATGTCATGAATATTGGCGGACCCAAAAGAAGACATTTATTTTAAACTATAAAAACTTCATAATCAAACCTTGGAATCGGTTGTTCATCACCAAATTTTACAGGGTATTCCTCTCCAAATAACTTCAAACTGGAGGGATACCAGTACACCATACTACTAAAAAAGCTAACCACGGTCCTTGGCATGCTACGGCGAACCTGAAGGGTTGCTCCAAATCAATTAAAGAGTACTGCATATCTTGCTCTAGTAAGACCTAGGTTTTGGAGTATGCTCCAGCGTTTGCGACCCCTACGAGACAAAATAATAAATCAATTGGAAATGGTGCAACGTAGGGCAGCAAGGTTTGCTTGTAACAACTACGAACGCTACGCCCAGCGTCACTGACATGAGTGATGACTGGGATGGGATACACTGCAACATCGTCGGGAGGCCGCAAGACTTGTCCTTATGAAACAAAATCCAAATGGGTGGAATTGCTATTACAAAGTCACTCACTAACCAGCTCCCAGAAATCAAGACGTTCAAAAACCGGAAATAACCAGCAACTTAGTAAAACCTACTGCAGAACGAATGCCTATAGGAATTCCTTTCTTCCACGTACGTCCAGCGATTGGAACAAACTTCCCAATAATATTGTTGACAGCCCATCCATAGACTCTTTCCAAATTCAAGTTCTTGACCACATCCGTCAAAGGAGTCATACCAGTCCATGACCTTTTTTCCCTACATCCGTGGCTTAAATGGACTGTGCCAGTCTGTCGCCATGTAATGACGAAGATGAAGATGAAGAAAGCAGGCGATAGTTGCTTCAAGACCGCAGCTCCCTTGCTTTGGAATATGCTTCCATCTAGCATTGGGGAGTCAACAACAATGTCATTGTTCAAGAAGTGCCTGAAAACATATCTCTTTGCAAGATCTCTATAAGGCGCTGTGTGCTTTGTAGAGCGCCATATAAATGTTCTGTTATTATTAAAGCGAAATCTTGACGAAAAATTCTGCAATATTTTATATGTTGTCACGGAATATTTTTTATTCCAAAATCATTGGAGCTGGAGAACCAATTCCACTGTAAGGGTTATTTTTGATTTTTTGTATGAATAACGGACGAGGACGAAGTCATATGTGGGGTCATGTGAACATTGTTTGTGGTTTGCACTCTGTACTGCTGCGAATTCTTTCGATATATTGGGTGTTGTTATATTGAATGAGGCTTGATCGCCATCTGACGATTTGTTTGAAAATTGACCACGCCCTCATCGGGAGTCAGCCTTCAACTGAGTGTATCTCTGGATCTAGAGACCCAAATGGGATGGAGTAAACGGAAATAGAAGAATATTTAGACCTTCATACAGTACATAGCTTTTGCGAAGATTTTCCCCCAAATGTTGATTTTTGACACACTCTGTATAAGTCTAAGCTACAGACCATGTGAACTTATATTTTTCAGGGATTTTCAGGCTATTTATTTCTATATCATTTACTTGATCCTCGCGTGCCTTGAATTGAGTTTCGCGTCGTCGTAGATTCTGCTATAATCATGCATCATAGGCCAACTCCCTTTTAAAAAGTAATAATATAATTAAGGCCCGCTTGAAACTCTGAAATAAAGACTGAAATACTTAGCGCTCGTTTCTCTGGTATCCGCGTAAACACATTCCTCTGTGCCCCAGCTGTAATTCCACGCTAGAAGCGAACGGCCGGTTTCGAGACCGTGTATTTTTCGTCTTATTTAATTCTGTGGCTTGCCAGGTTCTCCAGCTTTATAAATACTATTTATTTCTGTGTGAACCTGAAATCAATGGGTGTCAGACGAGAAAACTGAGCTTTTCGAAGAAGCGCAAAAATTCCAAAATGGCCAACAAAACACGTAAAAAATAAAAACCATCTTTAATCAACATAGTAATTTTTGTGGCCTGTCAGGTCAAACACACGTTGTGAACAATTTAAAATGTGATCAGTAGCACTCATTAAGAAATTCAATATGGCCACCACTACAATAAGCATCTGATATTTATCTACTTTTTGATCGTAACTTTAGTCTTCTTCTTCTTTAGTGCTCCACAAGTCATTGGTAATGGCTCACTATAGTAATATTTTCGTTTCCTAAGAAACCGGAGAATGAAAAATGAAGCCTAAGTTTTATATTTAGTATAGCTGGTTCCACATTTTAGGCAATTGAAATGCTTTCTGCTTCAAAAGCAGAAAATTCTCCAAAAAAGAAAAAAATAAGTCAACTTTTCTGTCAATTCTTGGTTTGTGTATATTTTAACAAAACACAAACAAAACAACAAACAACAAAAAACACAAAAACCACACAAAAAAAAAACAAAAAAAAAAAAAAAAATATCATTAATTTCATGAATAAATCTATAATACTTAGACAACGGTTAAATAATTCGCCTTGAACTGTTTACGGGGTTACTCCGTAAACTGCAATTTTGTTTTGATTTCTTTTTACAGGTTTGTCACCGTTCTGTGGGGGGGGAACTCAATTTGACCATTCTCCTTTATGATAGGTCTCAGTATTTCCTTTCAGCTTCGGAATACTCTAATCTAGAGTCTAACAGATTTATCGAAATAGATGTGCAACGGACAACGACGACTCCCGAGTAGACTACCTTAGGTACGGCTAAGTAATACATCAAAAGTACATACTGTACAATCACTTGGCACAAAAAGTATCCTTGGCATGTTTTTCCGATTAGTATTGGCCAATCCGTAATTTAAAGTTTTCACATATACATTTGTTGCCTAGGTCTTGCTCTTACTTATCACACCGCGCTTGTAAAAATGCTAGATAGAGCGCCCGAAAGACGTAAAATCGCTAAGCCCAAAGTTGCCTTTATGAGTGGTTCAATGGCATGGGCAGTGTACTGCGATACTAACATGCGGCCCCAATCAATTTGCTAGAAGGCTGCTTTCTCATTCAGTCGGAAACACTCGTTGTGCAAATCAATACACACGGTTTTTGCGTTTTGTACCAAACAGTGACCATTGAAAATTCAAAAGTGAACTTTGGTTATGGGATTTTGCGGTTCTTTTTTTTATTTTGTAGTCTTATCTCAAACGTTTTCCACTGCGCACGTCCTGACGATATTTGACGAGTCTCCTGTTGATGTTGTATTTGAACCAAATGAATACAGCAACCGCACGATACCCATCACTGGCACCAGGAGGTAGATGATGACAGGACATTTGAAGTTACTCTGAATTTACGTGATGTCCTGCAGGGTCCATTGATCCTGTCGTACGACGTCAACCTATAAAACGACGATGGTAGGTTCTTATTCGCATTTATTTCACCGGTAATGTGGTTCGTGACATCCAATCATGTCAGTTCATGTTTTTTCTAATTAAATATTTTGTCGTAGAGATATCACTATTGAGATCCCGCTTTTTTCTTTGAGGCATCACTCATATAATTTCCTGAACACAGAAGTATAGCGCTTTTTGAAACTGTGAATTAAAAACAAATACAGTCATGTGTGTGTGCGCGCGCGCGAGAATTTTCAGCCGTGTATGTTAATAAAAGAGAGGAGCAAATCAACCTGTACCAGATTGTGCTTTGAAATATCTCAAATGCTTTGAACAAAAAAATGTCTAATTGCTCTTCTGATCATATTAAATGGTTGTTAAAACGTATAGATTGCAATAGCCACAACGCGGTCCCTTTGGATTTATAGGGAATTGGCCGAATTTGGTCATAAGTGTTTAATTGTTCATTTGTGCATGCATGGGTCACTTTTGGGTATAAAGGGTGCACATTGTTGGTTGAGCTAAGGGGATTAAAACAATAGGTTTTTGCCAATCTTAATATATTTACTTTCAAGCTGTCGCTCTAACTACAATCAGGGAAAAAATGTTTGGTACACTTTTCGATTTAGTGAAATAGTGATTCCCTCTCCCCCAAGGCATTGTTGATCTGAGTCATGGTTGTCAACAGCGTCGCCATACCACCCCCCCCCCAAACATCTCGATTGAGGGAGAGTGAGGAAGAATTGGGAGAGGGAAATAGACCTCTGCTTTGGTAAGAACAATGACTTGCCCAAATTCGATATCATTTGTGAAGATTGAGGTGGTTCCAATATATTGCATCAAGACATCAAGTGTACCAACTAATTCTAAGATTTCTAGGTCAATGCATATTCGATTTTGTTGACCGTTGACATGTTTTGCCTCAAAGAACGGTTAACAAACACAGAATATTTTAAGCGCGCCAGTTGCAGTGGCTAACCTTATAACACAATGCTCACTCGAAGACGGATTGTACGCTTGCATATAAATCTTGTACACCCAAGAGATCTCTGATAACAAGACGGTTGGTATCACACTCCATGCATTGGTAAATCTTAAAATTACATGTTCAAACATCCCAGTCGCATATCATATTGTAATGCCTTTTGGATATGATATATGAGTAGTACTTCTAGGCGGATAAATCAATCAGGAGAGAGATAAATCAAAATGATTTGACCTTCAATTGGGGTTAGACTGAGCAGTCCGTGGTACGTTTAAAATAAACCCCCTTCCCACCTAACTCCATAATTGATATAGACTAGAATGAACTCATTATTTACACATGATCCCTCTGATCTAATTACGAGTATTTTCATCATTACAACAGTAATGATTATTAATATTAATAATAACAACGTTTTCTGTACTTAATTTGCATTGCAGTTCTGTATTCCATTGCTACTTCTTCCGTCACGGTGTTGGAGTCCGACAAAACGTTTAATATCCTAGTAAAGAGATACGGTTATCTGGAGGGAGAAACATCTATCAGTAAGACCTTTTATTGCGATCGTTCTTTCATCCCAATTATAGTTATAACGACTTAATATAATTTCAATAATTGTATTACCGCTTTATTGATATTTTAAACCAATATTCATTCCCCCAACAGGTATTCAGACGTTAATGCTCAATACCAATAAGTCCGCAAAGAAGAGATGATTATGACGCCCTTAACGAAGAAATAACGTTTGACCCAAATGAAGAAGAACGCGAAGTGACCGTTAACTTGGTAGATGATGCCGAAGTAGAGTCTGAAGAATCGTTTGAACTTTCTCTATCTACAACTACAAGCAGTGATAACATTGAGAAAGAAAAAGGGAAAATCATTGTAATCGTGAAAGACGACGATGGTAGGTTGAGCAATTTAATTTTCTGCTACACAGAGTTATAGATAAGGTAAAATACTTTTAGACACAAAACTATGTCTTTATTTATGAAGTAATATTAATATAGGTTTTCCCAGTTAATTTCGCACTTGTGCAATTGATTTTGATAAAACAGACAACTGGAATTCGTCCTTGACACTCTGAACCGCTGAAAGCCCAAACCAATTTAATTATTCTGTAACTGATATTCACTTTTGTGTCACTGTATTTCAACCTTGTGTCATTGGTTTTCGTCCAATTGCTCGTCGAATTTGTCCGTCAATATCGAGACAGGTGTGGCAGGAGATATAGTCCTCCGGGCTCACGGTCCGGGAACAATGGTGAACAATAGGGCAATCGATTCAGTTGACTCTTCACGCAACATTAGTTTCACGCTTTATTCCGTTGTCGTTCATGGAGCCCGGACTATGATACCTGCCGGACAATGATTACTTTCACACCGGCGTATTAAAAAAACAAATTCGTCGTTTTGCATTGATATTCATAAGGCCTGCATAGAGGCCTATTTTAACAACATCAGATATGATTCTCTTGGGGATAGTTCTGGATTTACTTGCCTCCAAGATCTTTTCAAAAAATGATATTTATGAACATGTAGTGTTTTGTATTTTGGCCTGAAAATTATGCAATATGTTATTTTAAACCAATGTTTTACCTGCATAGACAATGGTTCTTTTGGATGGTTCTGAAATATTGTGTGTGTGTATGTGTGTGTGTGTGTGTGTGTGTGTGTGGTGTGTGTGTGTGTGGTGTGTGTGTGTGTGTGTGTGTGTGTGGTGTGTGTGTGTGTGTGTGGTGTGTGTGTGTGTGTGGTGTGTGTGTGTGTTGTGTGTGTGTGTGTGCATGCTTACTTCTGCCCGTGTCTGGTTTTAGTCTTTTCGCATGAAAACATTACCAATTTGTGTGTTAAAGGAAATATAAATCACTGTCAATTCGATATAAATATATGTATGTTTATCTTTGTTTGAACTTATTTTTTACAAATTTTGACTATTTTGGCGTTATCCGTTAAAGGTGCTTGTTCCGATTCATGTCTATGGTGTTGTCCACTTCATATTAGAGCCTGGCACGTACGCCCCATCAAGTACCGTGGGAAACAAACTTGCGGTTTTGATGGTAGAAGCAATAATGCATATTGCAAAGCCCTATTCAACACTGTGCTAATATTGATGGTAAACCATTAAAACGGCGGTTTTCTGTTTATTATCTTGGGAATGAAATGGATTTGAGGGCTCAAATTTCAGGACGACAATGAGAAAGAAAGGAAAATAGGGCCTTTCATCTGATATCAAAATCGACACTACTTCCGGGAAAATCAGGGGGGTCTCAAAGACGATCGGAATACGCATCTTTAATCAATGGCGGCCTTCAACAATCCCCTTCATAAATATACCCTACCCCTTATACCCATACTCATATAGATATGTTTCTTTAAATAAGCATGATGCAGCCCCACTCGCACCCCTTTCTTGGAACGACGGTTACTTTTTGTTTTCATTATTATTAGATATATGGGTCTGACGGTGGATCCTGACATGAATAACACTTTATTCCATTTAATTAACACGGAACGAAATATATTCGTAGAATCAATATAAAACACGGATCGCTTTTTCTAATTCAGTAGTCATTGGCACTAATTTGTCAACGGATTTGAAGATATCAATAACACAAAGTTGAAAATAATGACAAAGTGAAAATCAGGTTCAAGAATAAAAGTGTTTTGGTTTTCTCAACAATTCCCATTTTAAGGATGAATTCCAATTGCCTTTTGTTAAAATTAAAATCAATTACACATTGCGAAATTAACTGGAAACCGATATTAAAATCTGACAGACCTTTGTAAACAAACAAAGGCTATTCATATTAATCCAGCAGAACATACAGTAGCTAACTTGCCATATGTGCTTGGTACTACCTGTCGCAAAGATTTATCGCAAACATTTCAAGGAATTTATGGCATAAATCTATCGCCACATATATATGAAATAACCCTAAATATGACGTACCAGATGGTTTGCATGTCATGTAGTAATTCCTCCTTGCAAAAAAACTCATTTTCAAGCTTACCATTCTGACGCAGAAAGACGATTATTTACGCTATCGTTTTGCCACAAGCCAATTTGTTTAGTCTTACACACCAATTGAAAGATGTTCGGTGGTTAGTCAATTTCTGGCCTGTAGAAAGACTATCACGTTTACTTTTAAACAGTGGAATTAAAAACACAAGCTTTAATTTAAACGTTTTCCTTTAAAATATATCATTTTATCAAAAATGGATACTTTGTCCTATTTTATAAATGAGCCTGGGATTCTTGAGAATATAGTTTTTAAAATAAAATTAGGAAACGCTACATCATACAAAGAAGCCTTCTCGGTACATTGAAAAGTACGTATTGCTGAACCGCGCATTAGTGGGTTTCGAACACTGATCCCTATACAATTGAATTGGAAACCTGGGCTTCGTAATTGAAGCACTGATGGCCATATGGGTCATCAAAGAGCCCCAAGCAGGTGGTTAAAAGCCGGCCATTATACCAAATTGTTCCCATTGAAATGTGATAAGCGACCTAAACATAGGCCATGGTACATAATACAATTTTGGCTTTATTTAAATTTTCGTGCTCCAACGCTGGGATTACTTCATTTCCTTCAACAAACTAAAACAATATTATCTTCACCCCCACGAAAGCTGTGTGGCCCCCACATGAAAGAGTGCACATCATTTAGAAAAATGATAAATGTCAACTCAATTTCTTTCCAGAATATCATTGAAAATGATATACACAACCTCAGCATGCTCAAGCGAACAATGGGCTATGATTTCACCAATCGGCCCGGACACACTTCACATTCTTTTACCTCTGGTCTATTGTTAATGTGCACGCAGATGAATAACTTCGAATGTTTGTTCCTTGCCGCATTGCAAGTTCTTTCCTTGTTCGCAGATAAAAAAATCTTGAGATTCAACTGTGTGTTCAATTAACTTTGACCATATTATTAATAAATTTTTTTTCGAAAAAGAACATTTAAGGGGACCACTTCATGAAGAGAAAGCCCATGGCAATTACGACTAATTGGTGCATAACCTAGATCCAACAAGTATTGTCTTAAAAACCATATTTCTATTCAATTTACCAGAGAAAGGGCAATGTAATTCAGCGACCTACTTTTAAAAATCATAGCGAGGGAATATGTTCCCTTAAGTTATGAACAGATAACTAGAGCTCAATACGGCGAAGTCATAACACTTGATATAGCTTTAAAATCTTTTCAAAACAGTGTTAGGCAGTAACAATGGACCTGCATACCCTGTTGAGAAGAGACTGAAAGTGTTTTTAGGTTGATTTGGTTGAATATTAATTAGCTCTATTGTTGGCTTGAGTTTACGTGTACATATTGGTCCTGACATTCTGGGAGTAAATGAGTTGACATTTTATTCATTTTTCTAAATATGTTGCACTTTTTTTCATTTGGGATACAGCTTTTCCGGGTTACATAATATTTTTAAATTTTTTAGTGAAGGAATAAGTGATCCCCAGCGCTGGAGCACGAAAAGATCGGTTTAAATCCCGAACGTATCATGGCCTACAGACTACAGATCAATCCAAGTCAGTGATCTCAGTGTATTTTGCCGCGTATGTATTGCAAGGTCTCTAAAACGGCCACCCGGGATACACTTCTGTACCAGGTGTCTCTGGATGGTATTGTGTTCGGTAGACCAGATAACCAATATACAATTACTCTTGTGTAGCCAATCCATTGTATAGAGATCAGTGTTGTAAGTGCGACACGATAAAACTAAATATTACGCGTCCCCTTTTCAAATGTCCCACGTTTCATGGATTGTTAGTGTTTAGGCCAAAGAGGTTCTATATATCAGTCGTGTCCCACACGTGTTAGTTATTAGTTAATCCCCGTATTAACTAAGAAATCCGATGGAATTAAAAAAAAACCAATCCCTAATTCCCCTCACTCCTATTGTACCCTCTTGGTAATCGTCTTCCACTGCGGTCCGAACATAAGTCACTAGGTTCCACATCCTTCACACCTCTAATATGTCAGTCGAACAATGGTCTTACTTGTTTGTTTGTTACACTGGGCACAGTTAAGTCCGACAGAGCATGTCCACACGTAACTTTACTAATACCGGTCGTTAAAGTTACGACCGGACTTACCCCTGCTCTTATTCGTCGGCATTAAAAAGCTCGGACTTTAAAGCCTAGTTAGGGTCCTATAGAGTGCGTTCACACGGCAAATTTAATATCACACAACTAAAGCCGTCGATTTTAGTTACGTTATTAAGTGACTTATGTCCGACCGCATGTGGAGACTATTACAATAGTGTACAATAGGCGTGAGGGGAATTGTGTCTTTGTTTTTTTAATTCCATCGGTATTATTACTACCGGTAATAACGTCGTGTGGACACGACTTAGATAGAGAGGCTACAACGTTACCGTGTAATCTTTGGAAATACACCGTCTCGCAATGTTTTGCCGACCACAACGAAAACCTAGAGTACCAACAATAGAAAGCAAAAATGCTGCCTCCTCTCCGGTTCTTCCACATACTGTGGGTGCCGCTTGCATTAACACTAATCGGTAGTGATACAAATTAATGTATGTGGTTTAGAGGTGGCCAGGTTAAAAATAGTGTACCTCACCTTGATCATTGTTCTCATATACTCTTTGTTTCTCATACTGCAATTCGCGCTTAAGGTGAAAAGATGTATCATTCATTGAGGCGGCTTTATTTAAAAACTCAAGACACTGATGTGTTCATTTCATCATTCGTTGTGTGGCCATCGGTAGGACAAAATTTAACCACACAATCGCACCCAACAGCACAACTGAATTTTGGCGGATTGTTTTATCGAATTGACATCAAAATTTCAGCTCCAGCACGGACCGACTGGTTTTAATGGTTTTCACCCCCTTTGTTTAGGCAACTAAAACCTTTGTTAAAACACCCCTCTTAACATTTTGCTCATATCATGAGGTTTTTAAAAAAGGTAGTTTTTTGCAATAAAAAAAATTTCTAACGCAACTTCGCTCCTATCTTTTGTGTTCTCAACAAGTTCAAAAGGATGAGGCTTGTGGAAGACCTGCTGAAGTCACGTGATATTTTTTTCGCTGGCTTCTGGTTCGGTATTGCATGCGGCGTTGTTAAATATACCCACAAAGGGAATAAACTGGTAGCTTCCATGATCGTTGTACAGTTAGGAATATTGGTGGGAATAAATCTGGATTTTTTCGCAAGGAATACTCCAATGGCATGAAAACCATCTGGGTAGTGTTTTATTTAATGGATTTTCATGATATATGTGCCGATAGATGTTTACCAAAATTCGCTTTAAGGTTTTCCCAAACAACTATTACATAATTTCATATTAAATTACAATCTACTCCCAAGAGCTATAGACCGATATCACTTCTCAGCCATACATACAAGCTTTTGAAACGTCCCCGCTAAACCTAAAACCTATCGCAAACCTGTGATAGACGAACACCTCATACTATAACACGCAGGAGCAGTTTCCGGCCAGGCAATCAACAACAAGCCAAGTACTCACTCAACCAAAACTCAACACATCGAGGCTGGTTTCGAGAAGTGTTTGGTAACCGGAGTTGTGTTCGTTGATCTATCTGCAGCTTACGACACTTGTTCTTCGTTCAGCTAGGAGCGAAGAAGAGCTAATGGCGTAGGCTCAAGAATGGATTACCACAAGGGAGCGTGCTTGCACCTCTCCTGTTCAACATCTATACCAACGACCAACCTAAGGGTGCGGGAACCTGACTTCTTAGCTGTTGCAGAGAATCTGTCCAAAGCTTTTGATGAACTCACTCCTCACTACCAGGAAAACCAGCTACGTGCAATCCCATTCAAGACACAGGTGTGTGCTTTCCATCTACGCAACCGTGAAGCCAAACGTCAGCTAAAGTAACCTGGTCTGGAACACCCCTGGAGCACTGCGATAATCCTGTCTACCTAGGAGTTACCTTGGACCGCACTCTCTCTTATAAGACCCACATCAAGAAGACGAAGAGTAAAGCATGTTCACGCAATGACATCTTGAACAAACTCACTGGCACAAGATCACTCTGTAGATGGAGTGCTCGCCCATATACCCTAAGATCGATGGCACTTGCCTTGTGCTACTCATGTGTGCAGTGGTGTATGCTTGCCCTGTATGGGAAAGATAACCAATGCCAAGAAGCTTGATTCGGCATTAAATGCCTCCTGCCGGCTTATCACAGGATGTCTTCGTCCAACACCAACGGAGAACTTTAACATCCAAGCAAGAATTGCTCCACCAGACATATCCGTCGTAGTGTAGCGAGCATGCAAGAGCGTAGCTGCCAAGTATCTAACGTGAATCACCTATATATCCGGACAGAGACCCGCTGCCAACCGCCTTAAATTCAGAGAGAGTTTTTTTAGCAAAGTCCAACCTCTTGAATCAGTCTCTAAGGGGTTTAAGAGAGTCGCATTGTGGAAAGAAAGACTTGTTCTCAACCAAGTAACATCTATTGGTGTTGAAACTGGTGAGCATCTTCCACCTGGAGCTGACTCCTCATGGGCTGAATGGCGATGCCTCAATAGATTGAGAACCAGAATCTAAGGTTTCCTTGCAGACATGGGATACCTGGAAGCAGATCAGGATACTACCTGTGGTTGTGGAACAGCACCACAGACAATGGAAAATCTCTTGGTCTGCCCACTGTTGGAGCAACAGTGCACAGACAAGGACCTCGCGGATTTCAGAGAAGCACCCCGACGTTGTACCCATCTCTGCCTGGATCATATTTGAGAATCACTGTGTTTGGACACGATAGAAGAAGAACTTTCAAATATCTTATGGTGACACAAGCAGCTCGAAAAGATACCCGATAACAATATAATTTAGATTAGAGACGCAACATGCCTTGAACATTTTGCGATCACAAAAGCTATCGGAGTTAAAATATCATTGGTGTTCAATTTAATTAAGTTTTCACACGGACATTAACGTATTGCTGTGCTTCTGTACCATTATAGTAGATTCAACCCATCGTGTCACCTCTAGTTCTTTTTCGAAGGTATGGGCATTAAATGAGGGGCATGTGCAGTGGGTGGAAATTAAAATTACACGCAAATTCTATTGAAACATGTTGTCCGATAGCAGAGAAAAATAAATCCTATGCTTAATAGCTATTATTGAAACCATTCAAATCAACGTAAGCGCATTATAGCTACATTAACTCTCAAAACATTCTAATTGTATATGCTGGGCCATGTTAGGAGCGTCCGTATCATAGATACACGCGGCCCCGGATCAGCTTACTCAGTTGAATAAATCCTGACACCACTATAAAGCCATTACGAATGACTTGTAGACACGCTAAGAAGAAGATTGTATATGCTTTAATGGTATTCAATGTAACAGGCGAGGTGAATGTTACTGACTTTGGAGCGCCCGTGTTTTGGATACGAAGGAACACAAAGTCTTTGCACTCTATGTAAAAATGATGTTAACATGAAAGGTTAGATTATTTAAGTTCGTTCATGAAACAGGTTAATTGGGCACATAATTTTCTTTTTCTGTCTCCTCTCCCAACTAATTGACGCTGTCCAATTTTGTTTCCTCTGGGGACACTACGGGTTGAATCTATTATAGTACTCTAGATAAGATATGTTGGGACTCGTACAGACTTTGATATGGTAGCTTAATCATCAATTTATTGTTATTTTAGTCTCATATTCCTTAGATAGGACAGCCTACTCTGTGAAGGAACAAGATTTAACGGTTGATTTGAACATCCTTAGAGCTGGCAATTTGAGCCGACAGACACAGGCATGTAAGTAACGTACGAATTTTTCTTGAAACTAAAATAAATCCAGTGCTAATATCATATTTTATTACAACCCAGGAAGACCAAAACATTATTTTAAAAAAAATAATAAAATTAACGTTCGACAAAACGGAGCAATTCATCAGGATCGTATAATATTGTATAAAAAGTATATTTTGTTTAACAAATCCAGTTCACTTACTTGGTTAAGATGTTTCGTCCTCTCAGTTGGAATTCTTTCTCAGGTCTGTGTCGATCTATAGTCCATTTCTCAACCTCCGTGCAGTGATGTCATAACATTGACGCAGCATTTTCGCACGCGTCAAGGTATGCCATCTTTGTGCGCGAGTGTAAAAACACCGTCGCTTTAAGCCAGCGCGCGCGGTTTACTTGTGCGCCCATCAAATCTTGCGCTGACGTCACTGCACAGAGGTATGGAAGTGGAGTATAGCCACTGCACCACCTTTGGAGCTGCTGCCAGTTTTCCCAAGTGTTCCCATTTTTGGTTATTGTATTAAACAGCTGATAGTTACTTAAGTAATACACTAGTTGAAATTCCAATGAGTTACTTTTGGATTACGTAACTTCCTATTTAAGCTTATTTAGCATGCCAGTCATACTAGCTATGCTCTTGCATCAAATACGTTACACGTTTAAAAGGTGTAGAAGTCACACAGAATGTTTACTTGTTGAGTTTAATAAGAAATATTTTGCTGAATTTCATTTAAATTGTGAAGATGCAAGTGAAATATGATCCATGTAATTGCCTGTGCAGTACCAGTTATTGTACAAGTATTGTACAAGTTATTGTAATAAATTGAATTACTGCTAATGTTAAAACGATAAATCAGATTCAAACGAACTTAACAGACCTGCAACATTCATTTAAATAATACTGCTATATGTACAAATACTGCTATGCTGAAATGAAGTAGACCTAATATAAACACAATTAAATTTAAACAAAGTCCATACGTGTAGAATACATAGATCAGGGGCCCGTTCCCCGTGCGTAACCCTACGTGTATACTAACTCATGCGTATGTCCTACATAACAGACCTTTTCATACCAGTTACACAGTGCTTTGGACAAATTGGTCCACTCAAGCATGACATAGTATGCACGTAGATTTACGACTGAGTTTCGGGAACGGACCCCAGGAACTCAAGGGTTTATTTAGCTGAAAGCACAAAAGTTTTGATGGTCTGGTTATATTTTATAGGGTCAGGATTCAATATTCTATATTTCTGCCGGTGTGAGGAATTTAAGAGTCCTACATATCAGAAAGTCCTAGGACCCTAGGTTTCGGAGACTGGGCGTCCGTAGGACGCCCAGTCTCCGAAACCTTTAATCAGGATTCGGAAACTGTGTGTCCTAGGACACAGAGCTTCTGAAAACTTAAGTTAACTTTTACTTAGTGCGACCCGGACTCTGTATTTTGGGGGACTCTCAAATTCGTTACAACTATCGCAAAATTCACGGTCCTCTCAGGAAGCGTCCTAGGACCCTGTGCTATGACGTAAAGTCCTAGGACCCTGTGGTACTGTGATGTAGTGTTCCAGGACATAACCTGTGCTGTGTAGTCCTAGGACCCAGTGGTACTGTGATGCAGTGTACCAGGTCCTAAGCTGTGCTTAGTAGTCCTCGGGACCCTGTGGTACGTTAGTAGGGTCCCAAAGCTAAGGATATTGCTGCTGTACTTTAATTGAAAGGGACTGGTTACTTAAAAGCAGCCGAATCCGAGCAGTCCGTGTGGCTTAGTGGTGCAGATATTCAGACTACCAGGTATTGTATTGTGTATGTAGTTGTAATGTGATTCTGGTGATTGTGTACGTGAGGTTCAGTCCTGGTGCACCACTTTATAGTCAATGGGTTTAGAATTTTTCCATAATTTTATTTTTTTCTTAATTTTGTACTTAATTTTATTACTTCTTATTTTTTTGATATTATGATTTTATTAGTTATCTTTGAAATTAATTTTATAAACTTATCTTTAATTTTTTTTAAAATGAAACTCTTACCTTTTTTAAAATTTTGATATTTAAAATTGGTATTTAAAGAGATGTTGTCATATTATTGGACAGAGGAAGTTTTAAATAGAATAAAAAAGTTTGAAAGAAATGAATATGTTAAATATGTTGTAATGTTTAAAAACACTGTGAAAAATAAAAAATATATATCGATTATTTAAATGTGATTAACGCTTTTTGTATGGTATGTATGTATAGACTATATAGAAAAACAAATATGTTTGGAAATGTAAACAGATGTAGGTTTGTGATTTGTTTTAATATTCAGGTGTTAATACATGAAAGATGAACGCCATCATGTAATTATTAAGGGTTGCTCACTCATGATGGATAGTTATCGGTTTGTAGATTAAAATAATTTAACACGCAATAGGTGGATCTATCTATGATTGTTATGAATGTTACATCATTAACTCTCAATGAACGTTGGCAATATAGTTTAATGTATAGCACTGTTTTGCAGTGTATAAAAATCGCATGACATGTGACAAATGACATTCGCTAGACAGTGTTGATGAAAAAAGTATAGGTAGATATACTAGACTCAAATACTTGGGTGTATAGGTGCACCGCGTTCTTCCTTTCATTGGAAAACTATTTAAAGTCTCAAAATGTTGCTGATGACATTTCGTAAGTGATGTATTTTCAAATTGGTGGCAATGGCATTTATAAAGCAGATCCGAGGCAATTTACTCATTATTTCTTTCGATTGGCCCACTTTAGCTGTACCGACTATTGAGTACCTCGTGTTGGGAATTTCGATGCACTTAGTTAATAGTATAAGGTATACACTAAACTTGGTTACCGTATGTTGAAAATCTGGTATTTGGTGAAATTAGCTGTACTTTAGCGGTATATTCTTGTTTTTCCTCTATTAAGTTATAGAACATAGCCAAATTACATTTTTTCCAAGATTACCGTGGTTGAGGTAGTATTGCAGAAACGTTCGGTCAAACACCACTAATTTTGAAAACAAGACGTATTTAGTAATGCCAAAAATGTTAATAGCACTATCTCTAAAGGAAATGGTGATCATAAAAATAATTTACATACATGAACCAAGCATACAACTTGAGAGCGAGTAAGGACCCAATTGCACGCTTTACACTGTAAAAGATCCACCGTTATTTTTACGGTGAATGAAATGTAAAAATTATTTAAGGTTATTGACATGCAAATGTTACGGTGGACAGCAATGTTACGGTCAAATACCAGTACACCAACCATTAAAATACCGTAAACATTACGGTCAACCGTCAAATTTATGGTAAAATGCTGGCAACTCAGATGCCAGGTATTTTCCATAATGCATTTTACGGGTAAATTGTGGCCAATTAGATAGCCATGTATTTACGTAAATGCCATTTTCCGGAAAATGCTGGCAAACATGCGACGTCCAACGTTTATTTTATGTTGTTTACAGGTATTTAACCGTAAATTACGGTTCAACCTTTTAAAATTGGCCATGTAAACAACTTTACGGTTTCATCGTAAAAATTACGGTGGCTTCTTTACAGTGTAACACAAATATAACATCCGTAGATAATGGACGGCAAATTGTATCAGCTAACATTTACTACAAAGGACCATTTCCATCAGTCAATTTGTATATGTACCGTTTATGATGGGTTTCAAAAGCAATTCGACTATACGAAAATGATGTTTATTTACGGTACCCACATGTATTGACATAAATTAGAGGCACGCGCGAAATGATACACGGGGGGTACTGTAACAGCAATCATCAATAGGTGTACAAAGGTAAGCTCTTTCGATACATTTTTTTAAATTCATACTGTTTGACAAAAAGAGAATGTTTTGAAATGTGTGGATGTGCAAGCCATTTGCATCCAACTTGGTTCAATCTCTTTGATTACCGATCTCGGTTAATCCATTGCCATTTGCTCCATTTTTCTGGTGGTACTTGGGCACTGGCAGTTATGACACTAATTAAAGTTCTTCCGTAACCGCTTGATTTAATTATCAGCTAAATTAATTCAAATTCAAATATGTTTTATAAGCATCTTCATTCAGTCAACATTACATAATGATTAAAATTCATTACAGAAATATAAAGAGGTAAATGGTGGTTTTTTAAACGACTTAGTAAGACATAATGAAAAATGCAGGAGAGGCCAAAATAAGTCAGATGGAACGTTGAGCATGGCCCCACCTTACACTATACAGAGTTACAATTATATTGGATTACTAGACAGGATGGGACAAGATTAGACAAGACAAAAACAAATAGGACAAGACAAGCCGAGGACATTTACCAATTGACACAATTTAACTGGTCCATTCCAATTCTTCATGTTCCTCATTACGTGTTGCTTGCTTAAAGGAAATATGACATGATTATGAATATTTGGAAAAACGATTGGTATGGTGGAAAAGCTTAAGTACGTAGATTACATATAAATCAAAATAAGTTGAAAATTGTCACATTGTTGATATTTTGCCCTTTTAATTTCCCGCCCAATAGCTTACTCGAAAACGATTCCGACAAATCCAAAACGCAGGCAAATGGTGACGTCCAAGTGATGCCATCCATAATTTACGTCGTTGTAACCATCATATCGCAGTGTTGCCACTGCAATAATAATTAAACACAACGAAATGACACATAAAATATGTCACTCTGTAACTTTTTTTTCAATTTTATTATTACTTCATTAATCCATCAAATATTACAGTGTCAGCAAAACAATTCGAGTCAACACGATGTTTTGGTCATCACTTTTGACGTCACGAGGGATAGCAAAATTGGGCGGCTTTTGATCAAGAAGCCGTGGCGAAAAAAATCCGCCCGTTTATCGTATGTCAAAAAAGCAAAAATTAAAATGCCTCTATTTTGTTAATTTAACAGCCAATTGTATTATGTTTTTCGGGAATTCGTGATGTATGTACATATACTTTATGAATGGTAAGTCAAACTGAGCTTGACAAAAATCTTGACATATTCCTTTAAGTCAAGTCAAGTGGGTTCTCCAAATCATTATGGCAATCTGTATTCTCTTGTCAGCATTACATTTTCCAAGCATTACATTCATCATCTTCATTTCCGTGACATGTTATGTTGGATGTCCAATTGATAATAATTTGTCACTAATCAGTGGTCTCAGCGGGTCGTCTTTCTCTTAGTTGGTTGACCGCTTGGCAAGATCTGGGTATATTCCTGTTTGATGATCTGTTGTGCATGCCCTAGTAAGTTGAAGGCCGCTCTTATCATTCTAGTGAAGGTGCATCTGGAAGGTGCGATCTAGATTTTTGTAACTTGCGGGGTACGCTTCAAAGTTCACAGCCATAAATATCACTCTGACTCAACAGTTGAAAAGAAAAGGCGATCTTTCAACTTCTGTCCTTGGTGGATTTCCCCCGACAGTAGCGCTATGGGTCGTCATTGAAGTCGAGAGCTGTAGTTTACTTTATGCTAATCATCTACCCCTCCTCACTCTTTTTACAGCTGAAAGCACAGCTCCTCCTCCTTCTATATGTGGGTTTCTAAGGGCGCAATCAGGGGATGATTTAAGAATGTCCCATCATACAGTGCATGCTTTGTGGTTAATCAGCGTAGATCCAGGATTAAGTAACGGACAGTGCACAGATTCTAACAGTTAACCCTTGCATTTATGAGGGATATTTGATGTTGCTATTTACATGTTCCAAACTTCATTGATAAGGACAATATTATGCCTATATGTATAACAAGTTCTCTTATCCCCAGAGACTTTGTTTACTATCGACTGACTACTAGCAGAGATAAAGGCAGATTTCAAACACCACTTACTTTCTCAGATTCAGTGTGGAATTTGAGAGTGCAAAATTAAACAGTGCCACCCTGGTGATTAACAGGGTTGAAGGAATTCTGGGCTTGCTGCTCTGGAGCGTATTAAGAAATATAAGTTATATTTCACAAAGGTTTTCAATTAAGGTGTGATCAATATATGCATTTGTGCAATGACTCACAAGTTAGTATGGGGTACCATATGCTAGCTTCATCAGGTTATGCGATGGGTGTATGAAAGGCTTTCTTGGAAATCTATGAAGTAATTAGGATAAAGCACATGTTGCCAAAAAATAAGAAAATATCGAATGTGATCCTCCACAGCTTCAATTCTTCAGCTCTATTCAATCCTCCCTTTCTTCTACAGGCTTTTCGTTTACATGTCCTGAAAATCTTTAGGTCTTCAACTCATCCTGCTTCGAGTGGAAACTCTCTTGTATGAGATTAGATGCATTATTGGGATCATTTTCATCAGTAGCATTCGGGGATTGCTAAAAATAAGTGGTTGTACCATTTTTTCTAGTTTCTTTATTGGGTATTCCATGAAGCTGCCGTTCTTTTTGATTTGTTCTTCTAGTTCTGACATTATTGGCTTTTTGAGTGGCTTGCTCTTCTACATTGAATTTGTTACTGAGCTCATCCTCTGAGACCTTGCTGCATGTCTCCTTCAGCTTCCTCTTAGCAAGTTTATCTCACATCCACCGAATATGGGGCGCCCAAATTATAATACCAATTGGTTATTTCCTGCTCTTTTTCGTGCAAAAATAAGCTCCAACCGGATAGGAAGAGTGTTTGGGACGATCTTGAAGTGATGGATGAAGATGTGGTCAAAGTCCGAAAGGCAGCAAAAATTGACAAATCATAGACACCGTTGTAGAACCGAACAAAGTTAGGAATATCAGATTTCCTTGTGGGTTTTGGCTCTAAATGATGGCAATGACTTACTGTTGGTAGTCAGCAAATCGTTCAAGTTATCCCATATCCGTGGATCCAAATCCACTGTTTTTAACCTCCCTGTCATATCTTTCTTGAAACTTTTTTTTATGACATCATAGTGACGTCATATTCTGGTGTTGCTACTTAATTTTATCCAGTAGACAAGAGTTAGAAAGAAGAAATCTAAACTATTCAGTAAGGTACCAAATTTATTTTGAAGTATTGCAGTGTTTATAAGGAGCGAAATCCCAGGGGGGTTGTAACCTCACTCCCAAAAAAGGCGGCTCAGATAGATGAGGGTATAATTTACTATGGTGCCTGTCTCTTCAACTATACTTTGTTGATACACATCGTTGAATGACGTGTTCTCTTCGCTATCATAAATGGAATCACTTTTCTCATATTGTCTGACGCAGAGATACATTAGCATCCTCTAGAGGTGGAGGTTGGTACCTCAATTATGGACCGCTCTCGAGGTTATTACAATCTATGAGCAGCGCCAATCATGTTAGTCTTCCTAGGAGCCATTTGTTTACCCGAGACTGTACCAAACTACCTAAACCCGTGTAAAGACCATACTATGGTCTGCGCCCAAATTTACAAAAGCGATGTATGTCTATACATTCAGAATTCTGATCCTCCATTCCTTTCGGTTTAATGTGTAGTCCAGCTGATACTTGCTACTCCCAGAGCTTTCCCATTTTCTTGTGACGATATGTTCTTGAATGATGAGACTGTGGGTTTACGTGCCAAAATCCAACTTTTTTACATTTTCTCGTTCTGTTCTTGATTGCGACGAGCGAACTTTGCATCTTTCAGTCCTATCTGGCCTTGCAATCTCCTACTACCACTTAACAAGTTCTTTGATAGAATGGATTCACTGGCTCTTGTAGAGAGCTTAGGCCCTATGTAGTCTCTTCTGCCATGTTGTTTCGACAGTAGGAACTATTACAGTTGATGAAGCGATTTTCTTGGAACATTCTATGAGGATACGAGCCAGGTGGGGCTTTATAAGCCTTTAACTTGCTAACGAAGTTTAATGCCCTCGAGTTAAGCAGTATTCCTAATCCTTGTGTGATGTTTCATGTGCTAGTTGTTCCAAACTGCCAGCTTCGTCTGTTCCCAGTCCAATGGCATTTATTTTATGGCCGCGCGTAGTATATTGTACGAGGTTTGCATGTATAATGTTGGCAGTTCGACTTAACAGAATGGACATGTGGGAAAATTGGCAGTGGGGGGAAAAACGGCTATTTAAAACAAAGGGGTTTTAGGACCAAATGGCAATTGGGCCCACTGCAGGCCAACATTCCAACGGCGTGGACCAACATTGCCTTAAATGATCGTCCAACTGGTTACTGGACCAAATTTATTCAAACGTTACACTGTATAGATTTAGTTCCTAAATGCTTCATTTATTAAAATAAATCGTTATACAAGAATATATTTACTCTTGCTTTCTTCATCGTTTTACAAATTAAAAATGTAGGCATCAATTTATACAAGGTTCATTTAAAGTAACTTGAAAAATTAGATTATTAACATTCGGAAAAATACATACGCCTGTCTCAAATAAATAAATGGTACAATCAGGAAACCGATTTATTTTTTCAATATTTTATCTCATCATAGTAAGTGTGTGATACATCACATTAAAGAAAAAAGACAGTGCTTTCCAGGATTTTTTGTTTTATCTCATTTGCTTATTTCAATCGGGAGATAACTTCAGTTTACCGCGAAACACAAAAATCGAGTTGGTGCCACTTTCTGGTTGAGGAAAAAACGATGAATAAGAAATTAAGTTAAACATATAGTATTCACATGTGACAGATGTGAAATTCTTTAAAAAGCGATTAACTTCAAAAAGAACTCTAAATATATACGAAAACAAGTTACGTAATGGTTGTTAGAAGTTATGATCAGTAAGTTCTGATAAAGTGATAACATTCGACATAAATGTTGTTTGTTGCAAGAGAAAAGGAACCTATGAGGTACATCAACCTGGAGGAGAGCGTTTGTTATGGTTATGAAGTATCATGAAACACAAATGCCACCCAAAACCTTGATACTTGCTTAAAAATTCAAAAATTTTTATGACTTCACAATTCGTAAATGCATAATGCGTAAAGAATATTTAAAACCATTTCTTTGGAGTTTTTGAGTGTTTATTTTGGTGCAATTACATTCCTTTCTGGCATGATTTTAACGATACCAATTTTTTTGTAATAAATTCAAAGCTCCGGTTCATTGACGTGCCAATAAATCTTGTATTGTTATATTTAGGAAAAAGAAGAATTTATCATTTGAACTGATTCTGTTGACTATTAAAACTTATATCGATTTAAAAAACTAGACTTTCCTTTGTTAGTTTAATCTGTGTTTTTGTTTCTTTTGTCCAAGTTGCAATTTTTGGGCTTCAAGACGCAGTGTCATTAACTGCGCGAAATAACTCTGCCCATGCATTAAAAGTGGCACAAAAATCGACTTGGTGTATCGCACTAATTGATTATATCTCTGGATGGACAATGAAAATAAGATGAACCAACACCATTGGGAAAGCCTGTGTCTTTGTTCTTACTATATGCCAAGTAAGACATGGCTTATTCTGGAATTTCATTATTTAACCAATTTTTTTCGATTGTACCATTTTTTTTGAGACAGGCTGTGTGTAGTATCTTTTATTAAGTAATGGGCGCGTAAGAAGAAAAATAGATAAAATTCTTGCACTTGCGTTACGAGGGGTTAGCATCCGTCTAAACAACAACGTTTTACTATATATTCAAAATCCGTCACAAAATGCCAAAGTGTGTACTTTAAAAGCTTTGAAACTTGGTAAGTTGAAAAGGTTGATGTGCAGTACATTGTCACTATATTTGGTTTTGTAAAAACTGATTGAATACAACATCCGTCGCTATGGTTATAGACCCGACGATTATTATTTTTTATACTGAAAATACTGAAAAAATAAACAAATGCAGAGAATTAAAAGAGAATAAAAAGACCAACACTGAAACCATTGGGCCATGACGAGACCAATAATGTGAAACCAACTTTGACCGATTTGGAACAGAAAAGCAGTCCAGATACGCAACCGATCATTTCCACACCCTTCTCCAAAAATACATGGGAATTTCCATAGGCATGGATTCCTCATCATGAAACCCAAAAGAACATGAGAATTTCCACAATGAAAATCGTTAAAAAAACATATTCCCCAATATTCCAATGGGTATTTTAACAGATGTATGCCACCACTAAGAGATAATTCGGAATTGGAGGTGCTAAACAAGGATGATTTTGTGAATCCCATTACTTTACTGACCCACTGAAAAGAATCTCACTTCACAAAGAATACTATCATTGTAGGCTGTTTTCCCTTCGTTCTCCTTGGTCAAAAACACTCAAAGTGACATGATGAAAAAATACCACGGAAATTCCCACGGCAATTCTCATTACTATTGTCAAAAACAGCTTGGAATTCCCCAAAGTTATTTCGAATTTGGAAAGTTGTCATAGGGGGGATAATTCCTGGAATAGCCTATTTTGACAACCCGTAATTTCGCCATTTGAAAACTATGTGCATTGCACATTGCTGTAGGTATTGCACCATGATGCTGAATGTCATTATGAATATTATGATGCATCACAAAAACAATTTAATTTCAAATGCCCCTTTTGTAACGACAATTATTCAAGGGATTATGCCTGCATTCAAGAGACATGTTGTGATGGGATTGGCTTGCATTTGAAATCAGCTGGACTGGATGGGACACCCACAATTAGCAAACACCGTCCCCGGACCCTCCAAATTAGGGACACTGATAATTGCTGTAATGTAAAAACTTCAGAGTCCTACAATTTCAAATGTCCTAGGAGTCTTCCTTTTATTACCTGTAGTCCATTGGATACTGCGTGTCATTACCGATAGTCCCAAGGACAATTGAGAATTCAAAACTAGATCCATAGGACCCCTAATGTTAAAACACCTGGTCCTAGGACTGTGATTCAACTGCATGGGAGACTCACAACTAGGTATATAGACCAGTCCCCCGGATCCTCAAAATTTAGGGACCCGGACTTGTGTAATGTAATTAAAAAAATTTAGAGTTCCTACAAGTTTCAAATGTCCTAGGACTCTTCCTTTTAGTACATGTGTCCATAGGACACTGTGGTTATACCGATAGATCCCTAGGACACTTGCTGAAAATCAAAACTTAGTGTCTATAGGATCCCTAATTTCAAACATATGTCCTAGGACGGTGGTGATGATGTTGATGATGATAACTCACAAAACACTAAGTCCGACGGACTCTAAAAAACGGCTAGGACTGGCTCGCTCGTGACACCGACTATAACTATGTAATTCATTCCGCCAGGGTACTCCACTGGGTCTGTCAAGAGGGGCGAGGACATCAAAAAAGGTCAACAATCCACAAAAATGTCAAAAATTTGGCCATATTATTGTCTAGATGGTTATGGCAGGTCCCGGTTGCAACCAAACCAGGTAGGCTATATTGTTGGGGGAACACAAACGCAGCCCATACACACCTTTTCAGTTATTTCTCACGGCACGGTCCTCCATGGGTTCTGTCAGGATGTGGGGGAATGTCAAAAACTAATTATGGCCACCAGAATAGGACGGTAAACAAGTTTGAGTGACTTTTTTCTTAATATTATAGAGTATTATACAGTCCAACATATTTTGTAGGATGCCTACTAACCGAACATCGATTCGTACATCAGGGCATGCCCTTAATTGGTCTGTCGGGGGGACAAAAAGGTCACCCTTATTCCATTATTCAAAAAATTAAAAGCCATTCCTTAATACCCTTAAAGAACCCCATTTCATCATTTACAATTTAAGGGCCGTTTGTCAGTTACAAATTTAAGGTCTTCTATCATGTAAACCAATTACGGGAAGTATTCTTAATTTTATCATTAAGAGCCCAATTTACCAAATTACAATTCACTCATTTACAAAATTAAAGAGCCATTCCTTAATTTATCTTTTTTAAAGGGACATGCATCATTACCAATTAGTCATTCCTTTATTTATTTACCAATTAATGGTAATTTCCATCAGACCAATTAAAGGGTTTACCCCAAAACGGGTTGCAAAGTACCACTGGTCATGACAACAGGATCGATTTTCTCAAACAACAAGACGAGTTATTGGTAGCAGCCTGAAGACTGTTACGGTTTTGAGTGTGGGTGTTTGTCAGTAGGTGTTGTCATCGTTGTTTGTCCTTTTTGGTTAGAAATTTGAAACGCCTTCTACTAACTAGAATTGGTTCATATTCCACATCCATTATCAACAATACTTGTTTTTTGGATGGTTACCAGTCTGGTTTTTTTTGACCTGGCATGTAATAAACCGCATCATCCATCAACTTTTTAGGGTCACCTGTTACGTTTGTGTGCTATATGTACGGTGTTTGGTCCAACGCTGTTCCTGGGGATATTTTCTCCTATTCATTATAATATGTCTATAAGTACATACACTCTAGAGTGAATTATGCCCGGTGTGTGTGAATGGGTTGGGGACCATAAACAGGTGTTATTTTTCTCTATGACAAACGTCAGTAAATCAAGTGGAAAAGACAAAATTATGAACACGAGTGTAACGGAGCTTGCAGGATTTAGCTACAATGAACGTACTTAAGTTAAAAAATGGTTTTAGTTATTACAAAAAAAAGACTTCAGAGCTTTTAAAATGGCAGCTCAGCTAATAATATCAAGTGCACTTTTTAAAAAAATATTGTCAAATAATCTGAACTGTAAAGGAAAATGTTAACGCTATTTTTGTACATTGGTTTACAAAAGAGAAAGTTGATTGGAGTTAAAAATAGAAGCACAATTTGTACTCAAAATAATACATGTACATGAAATTTATGAAGGAGAAGAGCGCCATGATTTCTTGCCTCGCTTATCCCTCCCCCCCAACTCCTCCTTCCCCCCTTTACCCCCTGTCCCTCCTTACTCTACCAATTAGCTTGCAGACTTTACGGCACAAACTTCTTTCATTCTCGAATTCCACACTAATTAGTCTTATTGCAAACTACTAATTAACAGGTCCATGGCCCCATCGATAATTAGCCTCGTCCCCAGAAACCCCCAGATTTTTTTCGGAAAGTTGGTCAACATTTTGGTATCAGAAGAAAGCTATATTTTTTTTTTTCTCATTTACCTTGTGATCTATAGAGCCCAAAGGATGTTTAGTTTGGAAAGTTATGATGCGAAAATGGGACAATTTTGGTCGACCAATATAATTTTACACAGTCCTTAGGGACTACAAAATCACGTTTTGCTCTCACATCAATACGTGGTTTTTAAAATATCGGCTGCGAACAACTTTACAGATGGGGATTCGGAGTGAAGGCCAATCTATCAAGATGAAAACTCATCTCCTTAAAATCGGGCCACCCACCTCCTTTAAAAACAACAAAGCTCTTTTCGAAACTCGTTCCCTTAGGTTTACCCGATTTGCAAACAAGGACCTTAGCAGAATTTTTACAGCAGTTTAATGTAATGGATGTTTGGGTTTAGTTTTTTTCATATACAATTTTGCCCCAATGTTTTCCAATACAGAATTTCATGGAGAATCTGCAAATCATGGGTGTCATTTTTTAAAAAATGGTTCTTGGGGGTTTTATAAGGGGGCAAATTTTGTACAGGGGTAAACAATAAAGTATGTAAATTGTTTTAAAATTTATACCAGTCTGTTCGCCTCATTAAGGTTTCTTTCGAAAAAAGGTATAGGTTGCCATATTTACGACCTACAATAGGCTCAAGAAAGTTCAATGGGTTCATTATTAAGAATGGTCATTTTGTTGAAAACTGTTTTAATCGTTCATTGGGTTCAACTAAATAAGAAAATTGTATCTGAGATTTCTGTGTTTCACCTTTCACAGTGAGACTTTTACAAATATGATCATGGATCTACCATAGACTTTGTGGACCACGGCCATATTTTGCCCTCTTAATTATTAGCAAAACGTCATTGCAATGGCGACACCTTTATATTTTCTGCTTCTGTACAGTATTAAGAGACCAATTGGCCCCCCCCATTTTTAGAAAACCCAAACCGATGGATCTGAAATTTGACCCCCAGTGTGATCTTAACCCCGTTTTTTTTACCTGTAAACTCCTGTACTATAACTCTCAGGTAGGGCAAAAAAACTATACCTTTCGTAATCCTTGAAAGGTACTGCCCCTTTTAAGTTTACTTATTTTCTTTTTTTCTTATTTCCTTTCCTCTTCTTTTTCTCTCACTCCTTCCCATCCCCCCCCTCCCTCCTTCCCAACGAACATGAGGTCTACTTTATTTTAAAACAAATTTTTGCCCCAGTTGGATTTTTTCCCCCTGCCATAAACCAGTGTTTTGTAATTTGTAATGTTATATATTGTTTAGTGTAACACTTGCCCCCCCCCTTAGAATCATCCCAAGAACACATTGTAAAAAAATGACAACCCATGATTTTGGAATAATCAATCAAATAAATCATAAAATTTCGATTTTAGAAAAACCTTGGTTTGCAAGATTGTAATGAAATTGTCCAAAAAATGACATTTCCACATGTACTACGTGAACAGTATCTCTCTGCAGCTATGCCACATTGAGTACAGTCACATTTTAAATTCTTGGGGCATTTAAAGACACTTATCAGTGATTTGCTAAATCAGCAAATCGAAAAAAAATCATCAAAAAATCAGATTTTTGATGTATGTAAAGAAGTACAGCCATCCTAACATACCCTGCAAAATGGTAATACCAGAAGGAAGCAAACCTACTAAGGACAAATCGGTGATTTTAGTAATTACTGTCCGAACGGACAATTACTACACCACATAATTGAATGCGAGATAGTTCTTGGAAACACTGCCCTTCGTCCTTTTCTGTCAATTCTACAGCTGGAAAAAGGTTAAGTTATGAGGATTCCACAGACTGATCTTCACTTTGAAGCATTCCTGCAATTTCAAATTTTTTCAAATCACTGATAGTGTCTTTAACTAAAAAGCTACTCATGCAGTTCTAATACAACCTGCACAAAAGTTTGTGCAGGGTGTAAAAAACATCATACGTGTTCACTTCGGTGGGGATTCCGTCCATCCCAGGTAGCTCAAGGTTTATTTAGAGAATAAAGGTATGATTTTGCTGTGAAAGACAAATATAGTGCGCCGGGAGCCATAGTCCGGGTTCCATACGATAGTGGAGTAAAGCGTGAAACTAATGTTGCGTAAAGAGTCAATTGAATCGAGTGCCCTATTCTTTACCGTTGTATGTGGGCTGTGAGTCCGGCGGACTACAGTTAACTAGGCCTCCGGCTTCGTTCTTCCACGCAAAAATAATGGCATTGGCGGTGTAAAAGAAGATATGGTCCGCCCGGAGCCATATAGTCTGGCCTCAGTAGACGACAACGGAATAAACTGTGAAACTTATGTTGCGTGAATAGTCAACTGAATCGAGTGCCCTATTCTTCACCGTTGTAGGTGGACTATGAGCCCGGAGGAACATGTCTCCCGCCACACCGGTGTAGAAGTAATTATTGTCCGGCGTACTCATAGTCCGGGAACAACGGCAAAGAATAGGGCACTCAATTCATTTGACTCTTCAGGGAACATTAGTTTCACGCTTTATTCCGTTATCGTCTATGGAGCCTGGACTGTGGCTCCAGGCGGACCATATCTACTTTCACACCGGTTCCCCATATACCTTTATTCTCATTCTTAAAGGTGCTTGTTCCATTCGTCTTTGGGACCCACCTGATTTACCCGAAAGTAGTATCAATTTTGATATCAGATGAAAGGCCGTATTTTTCTCATTGTCATCCTAATGGTGGTTTTGTATGCAAAATATGTCCAGGGCTAAACTCTACAGGAATCCACTAATTGAAAGTCCAGGAACAATTTCTGGTTGGTTACATGATTCCCACTGACGCCGAAAATGCTGAAATGGCCACGCCCCTTTTAGGGGCACCACTCAAAATATGCGGAATAGCCACATTATGGAAGGTCGGTCATATATTTTTATATCCAAAAGTCAAAGGTTTTCAAGAAAATTGTCAAAAACCGATTTCAGCATGTTGCGCATTATACAATTATGAATGAATTCATAAAGTTTTCATGCCAAAACAGGAACGGTTGTACCGATTCAAAATGGCGGTCCAAAAACCGATTTTTGCAACGCGCACCCGATTCCCCGCCAAAAAAACCACTTTCCCGAAGGACTTTTCCCATAAAATTTGGCTCATAATAGGAGAACATAAATACATTTAAATTTCTGAAAGAAATGGCGTACGAAAAACAAAATGTTGCGTCCACAGAGACCCCCCCCCCCCGATAAACCTTTTAAAGGGTTAAAATGCTCTGAATGAGTTACATTGATATACACAAACATTACATATCAGCTCTTGGCGATATATAGTAATGAACTTGCCATTTTGGAGACATTTTGAATGGTTTCTTGATTTGATGATATAAATTATTGAAGCGAGTCATAATGGTCTCAATTAACATATTTATGCTTGAAAGCATATAACCAAATAACCATATCAAAAATTCTGCGAGAGATTTGTTCATGATGCATTGTATACTTTTTTGCACCGTCATATATTCTGGTTAGAGGGCAATTCTGGTTCAGAACCCGGCCATTCTACACACAAACCCACGATTCTCGATGTATACAGATTTATTTGAAAGCCATGGATAGTAAAAAGCCCACTGGTATTAATTTTTCTTGATCTTCGTAAAGCTTTTGATTCTTTATCCAATTTATACTAAAGAAACTTCAGACATTGGTGGTGTAACAGAGTTATTTGTTTAGGAAAGGTTTATTCTTATTAAATGGGCGTAAACAAGACAACTTGGTTGACTGGTGGTCTCTGGTAAGAAATTCATCACCATTGGGGTCCCGCAGGGCTCGATTCTTGGCCCCGTTGCTCTTTTGTATTTTGGTAATGATTTGGCCGTATATCTATCATGCAAAAGACTACTTCTTTATGCTGACGATAAGGCGTTCATGTAGCTTTAGATAAGTAAATAGTATGTGTAAGGTGCTAAATGAGAATCTGCTAAAGTGATGAGTGGTTAATAAGAATGGTTATCTCTGAATATTTCTAAGAAATAAGTAACGTGGTATGGCCAAATCATGTATTGAATGACAAAATGTTCGTTTATAATTTGTGATAAATCTGAAGGGTAAATGTATATGAAAAATATATTGGTGTTTGGTTCGATCCACAATTGAAATGTACTAATACCCCATATTACTAATATTTCTAAAAAAAGGTATTCAAGCATGGGCTAATTTCTATGTTAAGGGAAAATCGTTCCTTTCAACATAACCCAAATGCTAGCTACAAGTTGGCTATACCGTCATTTCGATTTGTAATTTGGTGTGTTATAACTGTCCCAGTGTTATAAAAACTAAGAATCCAGTCTATTTAACAAGCTTGCCGTGTGGTATTGAAAAAGGTCAAAGAGAACTGTGCTTGATAGGTTTATAATTGGATGGAAAGGACCTTGATGAAAGAGCTAATGGTGATACTGCACATATGAGCTATAAGTGTTTAAAGGTGTATCCATGCTATTTAAGGGGTCCTAGGAAAATGAGATGCTAAAACTACTCCAATCTTTACGGGAATTCCATTCCAATAACAGGGCCAGAAAAAGAATACACGACCAGTGACACATTAGTGAACTATTGATTTTCGTCAGGGTCATGACTAGATTCCACCCAGTCACCGGAATTTTCTATACTCTCTGAAAAATCAATAGTTTCACTAATAATTTCATCACCAACCCAAATCATTGAATGCTTTCTAAGAAAGCCCATCCTTGTAGACGTGACACAAACACATCAATTCTTTTGCATTTCCTGGGCCTTTAAATGATTTTTTTACTCTAAATGAGCACCACTCCTATGCTACTCGATCCAGTATAGGTGGTTGTCTTAAAACATATAATGCCAGTACACAAGCTGGGCAAAAGAACTTTTCACCATTGTGGGGTTTCTGTTTGGAATCCACTTCTTTTTAATTTAAGGTCATTGACCTACACTGGACAAAGTGTTTTAAACGTAAAGTATCTAATTTATTACATTTCTGGCATTAGATTGTTAATGGTTAACGTTTTATAATGTATGTATGTGTAATTTATGTTCTTACAGGGCCCCTGTTATAGCAGTTTTTACTGATTGGGCTACCCTGTTAAAATATGGTTGAAATTAATAAAGAAATAAAAAAGGTAGCCAAGAATACAACAATAGTGTCTGCCTTTTAAATCACCAACATCCATCAAGGTTCTGTGTTTATGAAATATTTCGACACAACCAGTGATAATTATCTATACCGGAAGTACCAAATAGTGATTTGGCGAAAAAAATGCGGATGAGAAGAGGAAAGAAGCGGTGAGAGAGTTGGCAGTTAAGCTTAAACGCGAGGGGAAATTTCTATTGAGGTAGCTGATATTGTTGGCCATTCCCATTGAGAAAATGAGGGCCAATCCTTGCAAGACCAGAGTGTATGAACCCCACCTTATTGCACAACATGGTCCCAGCTTAAGAAGCGAATACAGCGATCATTGGATAATATTGATCAGACCCATTGGGGCGCTTGTCAAGAGCTATTGGAATGAATCGAGTGGTGATGTATTTGAAAGAGATGGTGAAAATGATTTCAACTAAGCACGTGTCATATTTTGTAGAAAAAGAACTTGTAAAGCATAATTTTCCACTGAATGTTTATTGAATTTTTTTCAGTGGACATCAATTATGACAAATATTTCGATTGCTTGTGTATCAGAATGCTGACAACCTCGTGATATGGAGGCATTACGCATCGAACGCTATGTGTAGAAATCGAATGGACCCATCATATCCTGTGGTGGCGTAATTGATTAGCGCATCCGAGATCTAAACTGAAGGTTTTGTGTTCTAGTCCCTTCCACAGCAAGTTCATTTTGCGATTAATAATGATACGTCCGCGCTGTCAAATTTCTCATATATATATAGATAGCTAGATAATATATATATATATTATATATATATATAATATATAATATATATATTATTGTTTGTTCATCGAAACAGCAGCTTTGGTCCGTGTGTTGCAGATGTTGTTCTCCTAAAATCTTAGTAAGAGAAATATATCGCTCATTCAACGGTACATGTTATACATTGAAGTGTTTTCGTAGATCGCAATTTGTTTGCCTCTAATTGAGCAACATTGTCACATGACCACCCTATTTGTCAATCACTTGGCATATTGCATCCATGCACCACAATTTTCAAAATGCACGGGAAGAGGACCCTTAAGACTTTGAAGGTGATGCTAGCTGTTAAAACCCCACCGAATGACCACATATTTTGAAAAATTTCACTAAAAGACTTATTTTTTAGAAACTGTTCACGCTAGATCCGCATTTTTTTTTAAATTTAGCAAATTTGTCACCCGAACCACTATTAATTTCATAGGCTAAGAAGAAGGTGGGGGGGGGGGTCTCAATACCTCTTGATCCTCCCCCCCCCCCGTAATCTTAATAACTTTTTACAAAATCAAATTCAAAAGCTTTCCCCCCCCAGCAACCATCCCCTCGGCGCTCCGTGCTTCTGGCGATCCTTCCGTCATCCATCACCCTTCAAGTGACCCCCTCCTGAAATCTTCGCAAAGCCTATGTATTTTGGGGTAATTTTGGCTCTCTCTCACCCGTTCTCTGTTAACCCCCGAATGCCCCGGTTAGGAAGCGCCAACCTTACATCCTTATTCCTTTTATATGAGCGTCCCCTGTTCAAATCATGTAGTCCAGTCTGTGTTCCTGGATTGTAGGGTCCAAAGTTGTGTACTAATTAAAAATATGCTTATTACGTGTAAATTTTGTGTATATAAGAAGATGTAGGCCTATGTCAGCCCCGTATGTAAGCTATGCAGTTAACGTTTTCTTTTTAATGTCGCCGTTTAAATGCTTCACTAGCCTTACCTCACGATACGGGGAATAAGTTCAGAGGACGAGGCACAAGCTTCATTTTATATTTTCTGAATCTATAAACTTTATCAGTATTACAAAGTTTGGTCTCACAACGCAAACAATCGTAACTTTTTCTCAAGATGGCCGCCACCTCGTTCTCTCCCCAGTGGGCGCTCTATCCTCTTACCCCAGAGGGTACTCCACGCCACATAATAACCGCGGCAGTACCACTAATCGCCTATAAAATAGACTTTCATATTCATAACTTTTTTCAAATGTCCGGAACTTTGCGTGAATTTTGACCAATTTCCGATTATTTTTTTCATTTTAGTGGATATCCATTTTTGTGGCATGAAAGTGCCATTTTTTTGGAATGGTTCTTGATATAAACGTAAAAAACGTATTTATAAACATTGCTGATGAATTTCACAGGTTTCCGATGTCCCGTTACTGTTTTTACAACTGCTATCGACCGTGAAATCGCCAGAACGGTTTTTATATATCATCTGTGCACACTACATTTCGAGCACTAATATATTATGCAGTGAATAATCCGTGAACAAAGGCACTGTACGTACGGATTTAACACAGCACTTATCGTTGGCTTACACCGCAAATACGTATGTCGAACACGCGGGGTCGAATTGACCAATAAGCATTGAGATTCGAGCCACTAAACTCACACGTGTATGGTTGGCCAACTCCGACAGAACTTGGGTTCATCCCGCGAATTCGAAGTTAGCCAATCACCATTGGTGTTCGAGTACGTGGGTTATATCTATCATTGTTACGTGTGTTGCACTTTATTCCGTATAGTACATGCACGTGTGTGTTTAGTGGCTCGAATCTCAATGCTCATTGGTCATTCGACCCCGCGTGTTCGACATACGTATTGGCGGTACAAGCCAACGATACACGTAACAATGATAGATATAACCCATTATTAGTGATTAGCTAACTTCGAATCCGGAGGATGAACCCAAGTTCTGTCGGAGTTGGCCAACCATACCATGCATACGCGCTGCCTTGTATGGTCTGCAATTCTCGGGACATTGCTGCAGTGCATCCGTGCATCAACCAACACAAACAAACGACGTTTGTTATTTGTTGCCATGTCATTTATTTTCTGTTCCTTTTCCTGTATGTTTGACTTCTATTGTTGAACTTGTCACAATGGAATATCTTAAAGGTGCAACGAGAGATTTCAAATAACAGATGTCCCTAAAAATATGAAAATTCTGATTTTTGCACTGGTGTAAAGCTCTCTATCAAAAATATTCCCATCTGAAAGGATTAATCTGAGAACTGTTTTCTTTGGTACAAAAATTTTGAAATTTCTAATTTCCTATAGGCGCAAATACAAAATTCAGCCTATGTTTTCTATTGAAATATAAGCATATACAAATTACCTTTTGTTTTCATTTTAAGTTGTTTTTGCAACCAAGTAAAAGTTAAGGAATCTATTAAGTGTCTAATCTATACGAAATCACTACATTTCACAGAAAATATGGATGACTTGAAATCTCTCGTTGCACCTTTAAATCTTATTGAATCAACAACTTTACAGAAAATAAATATTTTTTTCTACTGATATTTTTATTTCTATCTGAGATCCTCAACATTATGTTATATTGTATTTCCTAGGTTTTTTTTGTTCCTACATATTTGTGTTAGTGTGTAATGAATAAATTTTAAATGTATATGGAATTAAAATCATACCTTTCAAATGATTACCTTGTCAACCTGTATCTTGATTATTTATTTTGTTAAGATGCGTTTGACATAGACATAAACACTTAAAAATACGGGGGTCAAATATCACCGATTATGCATATGCGGAACCTTTGTCAAAATCGAGGTTTGCACGTTTGTATTACTTTTACATTCCGCAGTGATTTTATTCGAATAGTTTACGTTGCACAACTTAAACGCAAAATGTAAATGTAAATTTCCCTTTAAACCCTTCAGACTGGTCCATGTCCTTCTTTTTGTGTTATCATTGCCTATAGTGGTATGTAAAAACTGTAAAAACTATTAAAAAACGATCTTTAGAATGAAAATGAAGGCAAAAGGCTGGAAAAGACATGTTAGTGTTTAATACAAGTCCCAATTTTTGGCCCCAATATAGAATCTTCAACCGATTTTAAGAATATTTGTATTTTGCTGGAAATGCGCCCGTACCGCCCCCCTTAATTGGAACTACGTAACTTTAGTGGTGAGCTGATATATCCTTCATATACAGCTCTAAGGCAAACAAATATTTTAATATTTACGACGAGTTAGTTCTGCCAAACCCAAAACTTTGACACAATGTTAAATGTAACTTCAAATCATCAGTCTGGAGAGTGGTTTAATTCCATTACATATAGAAAATGTGCTTTTCAAAATTTGGATTTTAAAGGGGCACTACCCGATCCTGAACCTCGACCCCACCACCTACACTATCAAACCTGAGATTTTGGTATCATTAGAAACCATTTTTCTCATCTTATCTGCAAAGTTTTTTGTTTATTTTGTAAACCACCTTTATTTTCGCTGGTAAATGATTAAAACAATAACTAGACTTCAAGCGGTGATTATGAAGTATTATATTATGATTGCAGTGGTTTGAGCAGCCATAAAAATAAAACAAGTGATATCATGATATAAAACAAATATTGACTGCCTATATTCGTGTAATAGTAAAAATATATCATTTGGTCAAATTTTGACTGTTCCATTTCACTCGGATTCGCCTCGTGAAAAGTCAAAATTTGACCTCATGATGTATTTTTTACTATCACACTCTTGGGCATTCAATATTTGTATACTATTAAAACAATCAAATCGGATATCTCCACAGCCTCCCTCATTTGCACTGGTTTAACTTTTGTGTGTTATGGATACCAACACAAGAACAAAACATAATTAGGTACAGTCCCAACAAATGCACCAATGTTTACTAGTTATAAGAAAAAGTTTTATAAAAATTAATGGTTTCACGCCACCAGATAAATTACAATGAAGTGCAAAATGCATTATGGGCCGAATCCAAAAAGTTATTTTTATCATTAACGATGCGACTCTGCAGTCCCTAACAATAGGTATTATTACCTGGGAACTTTACGCCTCTGCATAACATTCACCCAGAACAATCCATCTTCACTAGAGTGTGAAGACTGGATGAGTGTCTATCCGAAATATTCCAGTGGGTGGGAATCACACAACGTCTACCCACAGAACTGCTCACAGTCTGAGATCTTGATAGCTTGTTGTTTTGCATCTTCAACATTTTTTCTAACTCCAAAATTTGGCACAAAAAGTTGCAGTTTTTATTCTGTTAAATTTAACTTAGACCAGACCAGACCAGGTGGTCAGGTATTTAGTGGGGTGTATCATCCGTATGCAGTATACATGTGCCTATATTCAACAGTGCGCATAACGTTGAGGTCTTTATCCCAGTGCACAAATTAATTATCTTTCCCGTCTATTTCCGTTATGGAAAATACCTATATCATTGGATAGAACACACTGCATTTCAGAAGCACTACATACAACAAATAACCCGGGAAGCTGCAGACAGTGAAACATCTAAAGTACCAAAGGTTTGAGCGATTAAATATGTTGATAGACTGACAGTGACCCCTGAAACGTGATTCTTAGTGCAGCAAATGGTACCTTAAGGAGAGGGGGCCAAGACAAAGTTTGTACAGGGGTCAAATTGTTAAATTGATCCAATCGTGTTTAAAAGTATACCGTGTTATTTGTTTAACCACAAGGATTTCAGGAAACGTATAGTTTGTACTATATACAATGAAAAGTTTATATAGGACTAATAAAAAAAACAGGCAAAATCAATAAAAGGGTCAATTTCAGTTGTACAGGGGTCAAATTTTAAAGTTGCTCCGATTTAGATAAAAATGGTGCAAGTTATTGATGGAGTTCCTAGGATTAAAATAAGGAATAGTTTTGACTGTCTAAAATGCTTAGTTACCGATGTAGGGGGGCACAGAAGGTCAACGTCCATTGCATTCAAGGGGGCTTGCCCTTTATTCCGCCTACTTTCCAGGGGATTTCTTTATGATTTGATACATCGGACTGATATGCCATGAAGTAGGGAGGACATTTTGTCGTTTGTTACCGGTTTCAGAGTGACCCAAAAGATCAAAGGTCATCTAGAGGTCAATTTACATAGAAAGGCACATCAAATTTGATAAGGACATTGACCTGAGCACAAAATCTGAGGTCAACGATTTCACACACATAGTCAAAGGCCACACAGTGGATTTCCTTATGCTTTGACATATGCCATGATATTTGCCATGATTTGGTAGGACAGTCTGAAGTTTGTTATTAGAGTTCAAAGTGACCCAAAAGGGCAAAGGTCATTTAATAGGTCAATTTGTAGGACACGTAGAAGTCATCCAGCTGGGAAAGAAATTCAGCTAATCGCGAAAGCCAGGCAATCGCGAAACCCGAGTGACCACCTAGTACTGAAAAAAATGGCATTAACTAATTGTCAACATAATTTTATAATTGGAGAAAGGCTTAAAGAAAACGTTTTACACAATTTGGCACTCGCCAGTGGTGTTATTGGAAACGGATGTGTCGAACACTGACCTCTACACATGGATAGCGGGCTGGCGCACCCTTGAATAGTCGCCGATTGAAACCACCGGAAGTTGCATTTTGCCTCCTCAATATGGCTTCACTTTAAAGTTAAAGGAATTTTTTTATAACAACTGTGTGGAATATGTGCACCAGCAGGTGTGTGGATTATTTCCCGCCATATTACGAAGGAAAAAAAACAACTTCCTGTTGTTTCAATCGGCGACTCAGACCGCTATCCATGTGTAAGGTCAGTGGTGTTGACGAGCTTTTCTTCTATCGCCACAACTTTTATTGGCAGCTTTATCTTGTTTCTTTCTAGGACCAACAAAATGGACGATTCTGATATAGCATAGGATTTTAATTGCTTATCCACACAGATTGTACAATATGAAAGGATAACTTGCGAATTGGATATCCAAAGACAAGACGGGAGACAAGACAGACAGGTGATTCGCAGTGCATCCACACATGCGACGCAGACCCTGGCTGTGTATTTACCGTGATGGAGGCTATGTGGAGGACTAAGACTCTGAAATTGCAGTTGTTTAAATGCTACCGGGTATCTAAAAAGAGAACCCTCAACTCTATTTCACGAAGAGAAATAGTAAACCCTAACAATTACATAACATCTGAGAAGTGCATTTCGTTAGGTTTTCGACTCCGAAAAAAATCTTTCCAAAGGACATATATTGACCGAATTATGGCTGATTGAAAATTTGTACCACTTTTTCATTTTATCCACGGTTTGTTACTGTTTTTAAAAGTTTTATTTAGTCAATACACATTCTCCACATATTCTAGAGACATCTTGGGGGTCAAAGGTCATTTACAGGTCATTTCCGGTTTTGAGCTAAAAAACTTTAAGAATTTTTATCTCCAAGAACTAAGCATAGTAGAATTTTTTTATTTGAACTGCAACAATGCATTTTTGCGATGTCTATCTGGTTTTTTTTTATATCGGGGTCAAAGGTCATTAAGGGTCAAAATTGTCAATTTTGCCAAAAATGCTAAAAATGAGACTTAAATTGACGAGATCTCAGCTTATAGAGAACAGATAAAGCCCGTTAAAGGAGCTTCAGATCCTTCACCAAGAATTGTGCTTGACATGGGGTCAAAGGCTTGACCATGCTTACATGGGTCATCTTTTACCATCGGCTGTGTACCAGTGGCCTATGGCCACATAACCTCTAGTTTTCTTCTTTCTTTCTTCTGGCAACATTTGCGTCTAGCTCAGTCCTGGTTTGACGTATTCTGACCAGATTTATACCAAATGACCGCGTGCGTTGTCCCGATCATGACATATGATTTGACCTCTGTATGACCTTGACCTTACCACAGTCCATCAAATATGTCATTTAATAATTGCCAAAATATCTTCTTCTACAGATTATGCGATATCATTTAACTTTGCAGACGAACCACTGACCCATGTTTCATATAGGGTGCGTTCAGGGATATGGGGTCAAAGGGTCAGTAAGGGGGGTCATTTCCGGTCTGAAGCAAATGTGTCATTTAATTTGCAAAACTATCTTCTTCTAGAGCATTATGCCGATAGCAACTAAACTTTCAAGGAACCACTGACTTATCTACATATAGGTGTTTCAGGAATAAAGGCGACCCCACAGGTCCTTAGGGTCAGTTCCGGTCAAAAACAAAATATTTTAAAAATTTTCAAATTTTTTATCTTAAATGCCAAACATAGTAGAGTAACATAACCTTCCGATATGCATGTTATGTTGGCCAATGTTGGCAAAGTTTTTTAATTTTGGGGGTCAAGGTCATTTAAGGTCTTTCCCGCGGTTTTGAGCCTAAATAATTTTAAGAATTTTTATCTCCATAACTAAGCATGCGATTTTTTTTTATTTAAACTGGAACAATGCATTTAGGCTGTGTACAGAGGGTTTTTTTTATTTGGGGGTCAAAGTCTTAGGGGTCAATGTGTCAAAAATGCTAAGAATAAGACGCAATTGGCTAATATTCAGACCTATAGAGCACAGATAAAGCCTGTTATTTCTACAGTGATGTAACATTAATAGTATGTGTAGGTCTATTATAGTATTGACCCCAAAGGTCAAAGTTCAGGCCAAAGTTCAAATTTACAAACAAGCCTCCGATGGAGCTGAAATTTGTCAGGACTACTGCCGTGACATCATAAATGCAAAACAAGTACAGTTGACCCCTCCCGTGACCCGGGGTCACATTGTAGGTTAAAAGGTCAATTTCCTGACATGCTTGGATGGAGTTGAAACTCACAATAATGATCCTGTAACTTTTACCATATAAAAATACATTCATTGGTCACAAAAATACACTCAATTGGTCAGATATAGGCTTGGGTCAAAGGTCCTTCATATGTTATTCCAGCCGTCTTGTTTCGCCATGTCTCTGCATGGCTAGTTCTTTCTTTCTTTCTATCAACCTTTAACATCTTCTAGCTTAGTCATTTTTTGACGTATTCTGACTAGACGTATACCAAATGACCGCTGACCTGTCCCTTTATGTCATATGACATTGACCCCTGTCTGACCTTTCACCTGGCCACAGGCGTCAAATATGTAATTTAATGTTTTACAAATTATCTTCTTCTCAGCATTACTACGATATCACTAAACTGGTTCAGGAATCCATTGACACTTGCTTCATATAGGGTGTTTTCAGGGATAAGGAGTCAAAGGTTTATTAAGGGGTCATTCCGGTTTGGAAAGCCAAAAATTGTGAAACATATTTCAAAAATTGCTGTCCTACAATTACATAACAGAGTCACGTCATTAGAGTACTGTATTGTTACAGGTATGGTCTTCGGGGTTTGTTTCCAAAGTTTCAGGATAAAAGTCATTAAGAGGTCACTCCCGGTCAAAACCCCAAAAATATGCCAAAAATTTTCAATTTTTTTATCGCAAACCCAACCGTACCGTGACCTAACTTGCAGATATGCCATTCGAGTTACCTGGTGTATGCAGGTTTATTTTTATTTTGGAGGTCAAAGGTTTTAGGTCATTTCCGTTTTTAAGGTCAATAATTTTAAGATTTTAATGCCCGAACTAACGTATAGAATTTTTTTTATTTGCATTGGAACAATGCATTTTTGTTGTGTCCCGAGGGTTTTTTTTATACCAGGATCAAAGGTCATTAAGGGGTCAAAAGGTCAATTTTGCCAAAAAAATGCAAAAATAAGACCAAAAAGGATTTATCTCAGCCTATAGGAGGAAGATAAAGCCCGTTATTTACTACAGTGATGTAACATTTATATAGAAGAGGTCTATGATAGTCTCGCCCAAGTCAAACAGTTCAAGGTCAAAAGGTCAAAATTTACAAAAAAGCTCGATTGAACGAAATTTGACAGGAATAATCGTCGGGATATCGTAAATACAGAAACTTACAGTTGACCCTATTCGTGACCCCAGGGTCACGATTATAGAGAGTGGCAAAGGTCAACAGGCGCAAATATGTAATTTAAGGTTACAAATTATCTTCTTTACAATGAAATTACGGCCTTATCAACCAAAAACTGGTTCAAAGGAACCACTGACCCGTGCTCATCTAGGGTGTTAAGGGATAAGGAGTCAAAGGTCATTTAAGTGGGGGGTCATTTCCGGTTTGAAAGCCAACAAATTGTGAAAAATATTCAAAAATCGATGTCTTACAAATTACGTAGAGCGTGACGTCATTAGAGGCACACATGATATTGTTACTAGCCAGGGTCTTCGGGGTGTCTACAGTAGTTTAAGGATCAAAGGTCATAAGGGGTCACTTACGGTCAAAACCCAAAAAATTCCAAAATTTCAATTTTTTTATCTCAAAACCAACACATAGCTACAGTAACCTAACTTGAATATATCATTCATGTTACTGGTGTATGCAAGGGTATTTTACTTTGGAGGTCAAAGGTCATTTAAGGTCATTTCGTTTAAGTCAATAATTTTTAAAGAATTTTATCTCCAGAACTACCGGAGTAGAATTTTTTTATTTGCATTGGAACAATGCATTTTTGGTGTGTATACGAGGTTTTTTTTAATACCGGGATCAAAGGTCATTAAGGGGTCAAAAGGTCAAATTTTTCTTTTTTTAAGTTAATTTGAAAAATAAGACCAAATTGGATTTATCTCAGCCTATAGAGGACAGATAAGCACCGTTATTACTACAGTGATGTAACATTAGTAGAAGAGGTCTATGATAGTCTCGACCCCCAAAGGTCAAAGTTCAAGGTCAAGGTCATCAAATTTACAAACAAGCTCCGATTGAACTGAAGATTTGACAGGAATTAATCTTCGTGATATCGACTAAATACAGAACAATAACAGTTTTGACCCTATTCGTGACCCGAGGGTCACGTTATCGAGTGCAAAGGTCAACATGCGTCAAATATGTAATTTTGTTGTTACAAATTATCTTCTTCTACAGCATTACGCCGAATATCAACCAAACGGTTCAAAGAACCACTGACCCTTGTCTCATATAGTGTGTTCAGGGATAATGAGATAATTAGCTTATAGGTGTGTCATTCCGGTTTGGAAAGCCAAAATTGTGAAAATCTTCAAAAAATCGCTGTCCTTACAAATTACGTAGCAGATGACGTCATTGAGCCCATGTATTGTTACTAGCCAGGGCTCGGGTTGTCCACATTCAGGAATCAAAGGTCATTAAGGGTCACTTCCTGTCAAACCCAAAATTTCCAAAATTTTCATTTTTTTAGCTCAAAACGCAAACATAGTACATTAACCTAACTTGCAGATCTGCATCATGTTACCTGGTGTAGCAAGGTTTTAACTTTAGAGGTCAAAGTCATGTAATAGTCATCCGGTTTTAATCAAATTTTTAAGATGTTTATCTCCATAACCTAACCGAGTAGAATGGTTTTATTTGCATTGGAACAATGCATTTTTGTGTGTATACAGGTTTTTTTTAATACCGGGATCAAGGTCATTAAGGGTTCAAAAGTCACTTTTGCCCAAAATGCTAAAAATAAGACCAAGTTGGATTTATCTCAGCCTAATGAGAAGACAGATAAGCCCGTTATTACTACAGTGATGTAACATTAATAGTCTATGATAGTCTCGACTTCAAAGTTCAAGGTCAAAGTTCAAAATTTACAAACGCTCCGATTGAACGGAAATTTGACAGGAATAATCTTCGTGATATCCTAATTACAGACCAATACAGGTTACCCATTCGTGACCCTAGGTCATCGTTATAGAGGTGCAAAAGGCAAATCCCTGACATGCTGGATTTAGTTTGTAACTCAATAATATTAAACTTCCTCATAACGTTTTGTTCACACATAAAAAAACATTTAATGGACATTTTGTGACAATTGGTCAAGTTCAGGGGTCAAATGTTACTTAAATGGCACATTAAGGGGTCACATTCCTAATTAGGGCCGCCCTTGGTGTTATGTCTCATGCATGACTAGTTTTGTTCTTCGTTCTTGCGACAAAGTAGTTCTGATATTAAAAGGGTAGTTTTCAATTGTTAGAAATTCCAAGATCTTACAATTCATCCTTACTGCGCTGTCAACTGAATTGAGTATCTATTCTTACCGTTGTAGGTTATCCGGCTCGATACGGTAAAATCACTTGCCGGTGGTTGAAGGAATATGGTCCGGCGGATTTCATAGTCCGGGCTCCATAGACGACAACCGAATAAAGTCGTGAAACTCAGATAGTCTACTAATGTTACGTGAAGAGTCACTGAATCGATTACCCTATGTTCACCATTGTTTCCCGGACTGTGAGCCCGGAGAACAATATCTCCTGCCACACCGTGAATTTTCTCTGATTTCATTTGTAATGACTTCTGATCCGAAAATGACGTTAGCCTCGGTTCTATATGTACAGAACATAACACCTGTATATTTACATTGTATCAGGGTCGAGAAGTAAAAGGTGGCAACCTCTAACTGCCCCAAGCCGCCATGGTCAATTTCGAGGATACCCCTAGTAGAGTGTTTATTCACTGCTGGGGGCTGGGGTGATATACCTCTAGAATAAGAAGGTCCACATGCTTGTCATGGGAATCAGTAATCTCCGGTCTCTAAAAGACATTATATAGGGTAACAGGTGGAAGACAAAACAACATTTCCTGTTTTTGTGGTTTCGAATTCATGTCAAAATTTTTGGTAAAAAAGGATGCTATTGCTTTATAATATGATCAGTAAGTATTTAATTTTTCTCTAACATGGGGGTTCGATGTCAATTTGTATCAAAATTGCCTTTTAAACCAAAATTTTTGAGTAATATCCTATTTTGAAGTTTAGCTTTGGAGCATATTATGCTGATTTATTGGCGAGAATTAATTATGGTTCTTTCTGTGAAACGATATGAACTTTGGGGTCTGTGGGTGAGAGCAAATAATAAAATGGGTGGTCTTTGACAGAAACTTGGTGCACACCATAATACCTGAGTGCCCTTCTCCGGATACCGTGGCTTCATTTCGCTTGCCTTCTTGCTTGGCTTATGGACCAATTGGCTAAACGAATGTTCGGACCAGTTCATCTGTAATCCCCTTATTCACCGGTGCATTTATACGTCGGTGTGGGAGGTGAGCGTCCACCCCTTGGGTCAAATTTTTTTTTTTTTTAAATGATATTAATAAATTAAAAACATATATATTTAAAAGACTTGTCGGTGAGTAAACAAAAGTGGCGGGCCGGAGAACAGAAATTAAATTACAGATGTTACTGAATGTTCTTGTTTGTCTTTGCGCATGAAACCATCATTAGGTTTCAAGCGCGGGGCCCTTATAAAGAAAAACTTTCCTCTCACAACAATCAACAAACACGTGAGTCATTATTCGTTTAAAAAAAACAATAGACTCTTTGTTTTTACTTTAAGTTAAATTTTAAAGACTAAAAAATATGTTCTTTGTCTAGTAATCAATATAAAACTTTTTTAGAGTTGGGTTCTTCACTGTGTTTAAAGTTCTACTCACCAACTGTTGTCAATTCTCCGGTTAAAACACTTAGAAGTGTAAGAGTGATGAAAGTACAGCGTTTCATGATGCACATGAGATGTCCGACTTCAGCGTCCGAAAGTAGCTTGTATTTTGCATATAGCCAAATTAAATCAGTGATCTTTCAATTGAGGCGTCATAACTCATAGCAAGCAAAGCTGCAAGTCATGCTATAAAGAATAAATGAAGCTATAGCCCTACATGGAAAGAATGGGACATGGTGTACATCATCAGATAATAATTGTGATTGAAACGCATGACCACGGTTTTAGAATGTTCGCGGTTCAAACCATATTGTATTTTGGGTGGTTCGAAGAAAGATAGCCCTGTATTCTTCGTTGTTTTCATGTTTCTTTTTGTGGGGTTTATACCCTTGACGTTTGAATGAACTCTTCCAAAACACAATAGGTAACCATTCTATTAAGTGTATAAACAGTACTGACGAAGTACATGGATAACACCCTCCCGGTTATTGGAACTTGTATTAAGATCCACTGCCAGTTAAATGAATCTTAAATATTTTGTAAAATCGAAATGTAGTAGCGGAAAATCCTTCTAAAGACTTTCACCTGCATACCTATTAAAAAGGATAGTTTGAAGATCTAGATCTTATATGTGATGTTTTATTTGCGTCACTTCATTAAAAGTTTTCGACGATTCTATTCATTCTGAAAGGTTGTATGAAAACCAATACGACTTATAAGTAGAGTGGATTGAGACACAATTTTTGCATGGCCTCACCTGAAGATTGATGCCATTCATAAAAATTAATCCGTTCTTTGACGTGAACCAGTAACCTATAGATGTACCTTAAACAAACATGCTGTATGACATGTGTGAAAGCGTGACTTATTTATCTCCGTAGCATTTAAAGCGTAGGTGATGTCGTTGCTTTAGATTGAATTATACTATAGATGTAGTGACAAAATTATCAATATGTCATACATCAAAGACGTATAAAGTCTTCTTAATCGAGCAATTTTTTGTCCCTTTTTCGCGTAGTGAGGGCAACTATGATGATGAACATTACATTTACTGAATTAACTCAAAAGGGATGATGAAATTATTAACACTTGTATTATTTTTAGCTGCAATATTAGAATATTTACACATGCACGTATACTCCACTATATCTTCCAAGCTTCGGCTTTTTAATTTAGGTATCAATATTTCCTTTCCAAAATTGAGTATTACCCTCGACAATATGCATGACATGGCACAAAGAAAAATTAGACTTATAATTAAAAATATTAATGCTTCCCATGCTATTTTGCTGGCATAATGTTTGTTTATTTTCCAAACTGTAACGCATGGAGAGAACATGGTACGTGTTAGACTCCGTTGGTATTTGTGTTTGGCAGCTGCCCATTCTGAACATTTTTATAATCGATTTTTCTTTCATGTTAAAATTTGGCTCGTCGTTTTGACGACCACAATAAAAAATTTGAAATATTTTTGTAAACAGGAAGTCTTGCACACTGCAATGCAGGGACTTCCAAAGTCAGTGCTATAAAACCAACAAACCCGATTTCTGATTCTTTCTCTCAATGCTTGAATGATAACAAGCCAATTTGACCATGCATACTGTCAATTCGAATGGCGGGCAGAGCCGTACGCGGATTGTGGGGGGGCGGGGACTTCAAAAAAGTGTCTCTTTTTGTAAAAGTAGACCAAACACCCTAAAATGGTCCTTTGTTTGAACTCTCATCACCAAAAAGTGGACTTTCCTTGTCATTTTTTTAAATCAAAAACATCAGCATAAATCAACCTTTTCCCCGCATATACGGGCCTGAATCGAGGTCCATCTGCACCATATCCTGCTGGCAGGACAACCAACGACCTTTACGCAAAGGTCTTGCAAGATAGCAGGAGAGGGGCTAGTATTTGCCAAGTAATACAGGTCTATTTGTAGGTTTGGGTAATAGTCTTTTACATACCTTGTAACTTATCTCTTTGGAAATTAAATTCGTTATTCCTCAGCTAAGGGACCAAACCGGTCTTTGACAAAGACTAGGCTGGGTACAAATCATTATACAATGCAATCCTTGCTACTCCCGATTTAGAATAGAAACCTTTTGATATAAAACACGGTGTGTTATAACGGTGAGGAATCTAGGATTTTATGTTAAATGTATTTTTTTCGTCATGCATTATTAACTGCATAATACCACTAACCTTGTCCTGCGTAGCTTGCCATATACTTTCTTCTGCTCTGTGCGTCTTGTGTTGTAGGCAAACCCGCGGCGGTTAAATGTCCCTTTAAGCATTGATGTTGAGAAACGTTGTTTTTTTCAGGTCAATTTCCAAACATTAATTTTTTTAAAGTAAAGGACTACTTTCGCAACATCTGCCCTTGCCTACTTTGACGTCACAAGAGATGAACTTGGTACGGCGCTTAATCTGTGGGCGAACGGACACAGGATGACATCTTATACAAGCATGGAAATACACTCAGCCGTTATTTGGTAGGACTGAAATTTGTGTAGTTTTGAATTTAAATTCGAACAATTGGCCAGCAGATATTGTCTGAACTTCATAAATTTTGGAACAGTTTTTTTGATTCCGATAAGTAAAAGAACTTTTCAATCGTGATAATGCCCAATAACGGCTAATTCCAGTGTTCTTTTATCTAAATACATGCCAAGTCTGTACCTTTATACTATAAATTTGAATATATAAATTCGCCAAAATCCCTGGGCGCCGAGGAACAATAAAATGGCGAGTTCAACAAGGACCAGTTAGGAAAAGTGAAATTAGAAAAGAGCGGAGTTACCCCCACAAAGATTATTATAAAACAAGTCCCATTGGTGAGTTATGTTCATACTCAACTCCTCCCGCGAGTTATATATTCTTACTTATCGAGCAATTTGAGTACGAAATAACGACTTCTTCCTGGTGGTTAAAGCCAGAGAACCCGTTTTTGAAAGGACCATTTTACGACGGGCTATTTCCAAAGAGTTTGTCGTATCTCAAACAGATTGAATGAGCGGAAGCATACTTCGCAAGAAAGAATTGTTATTGAAATTAGCTCGGTCGATAGGCACTTACACATGCAATGCATTGAATCTTACACAAAGACCACTGACAATCTTAAAAGTGTAGTTTTCATAATTGGTCTTTCAACTTTGAAGCAGAAGCACTTGACATTTCTTCCATCTCACTCTTGTGCTGAATTTAGGCTCTGATGAAAGAGGAAACCTTCAATTACAAAATGTATATTTCAGTTAACCGTTGCTTGTCAGTCTTTCATATAATTTCTACTGGTCAGTTATATTTTATACTGTAGATAATTCAAAAACCATGAAAAAGAATACATGGGCAGTGTTTACTTTAACTCACTTGATTGTTTATTCAGGTCAGATTAGAGCTACATTACACAGGACAAACGTATGTTCCCATACTCGAGAACAATTTGATCCTGAGAGTTTGTATGCAGTCATATTTAATTATTACAAGCCGGTGTGAAAGCAGATATAGTCCGGCGGGAGCCACAGTCCGGGGCTCCATAGACAATACGGAATAAAGCGTGAAACTAATGTTGCGTGAAAAGTCAACTGAATCGATTGCCCTATTGTTCACCATTGTTCCCGGACTATGAGTACGCCGACAATAATTACTTCTACACCGGTGTGAAAGTAATCATAGTCCGGCAGGTATCATAGTCGGGCTCTATAGACGGGGGGGGGGGGGGGACAACGGAATAAAGCGTGAAACTAATGTTGCGTGAAAAGTCAACTGAATCGATTGCCCTATGTTCACCATGTCCCGGACTGTGAGCCCGGAGGACTATATCTCCTGCCACACCTGGATTACAAGTAGCCAAACTTGGTAAACCGAAAGAAAATGATTAAAGAGAAGTCAAATAACTGAATTCTGCACCATTGCCATAGCACAGTATTTGTCTTTTCCGAAAGTTAGCTTACTTTTGTTTCGTGCGAAGTGTAATACATGCTCCCCCGCACCAATAAAATCAATCCTTAAATGGGCTACAAAGCACACAATTGCCGATGAACATGAGTAAGGACGAGATTTATTTGTCATGACATCTCTTTCTCCTCACGAGTGATGGATTGTCAACATAGTTTCTGATACACCGTATCTGCTTTCTACGCCTGAGCCCTACAGAATCAAGATTACACGGCGGTTCACATATTATGAAGCCACATTGGTTTTATAATATTCTGCAGGACTTATTCACGGCTATTTGAAAAGGTATGTTTTATTTGCTAAATCACCCCCTCATTGTTGAAATTCGTTCATTTTTCATGCAAATTAGTGACCGCTGATTATTAGTTATCGATTTTTTCATCAAAGTAAGTAAATTATTTTTTTTGCTCGTTCGGCTGGACATGACCGTACCACCGTACGAAGGTCCACATATTGGCGTAGAACGCATATTGTTTGCATACGACAAAACAAACTTCTCGTAAAAGTATTGTAATAAAAATGGAAATCATTAATTGACCATTATTTAATGTTGACTAATCATAATTCTGCCTAACAAAAAAATCGGGTTTGTAATGTTAAGTAGACCTCTCAGGGTCTGTGGATAAACGACTGGTATTATAAGAAGATGCAATAGCGTTTTGAACTTTGTCAGTCCGAATAAACGAAACGTTGGTTACTTTTTAAGGGGGGAGTAAGTCCTTTAATTATGTCATTATGAAGAAAATGACTGGAGCAAACTAATTATCTCCCTTAAGGCTGTCGTGAAGTGTTTCTATCTTTTTCTGTGGAATGAGTTGTTACTGGGGAATACCTTTGAAGCCAAAATAAAAAAAATCGAATGGTGTTACTGGCCCTTTTTAAGGTGGGAATTAAGTCCTTCAATTATATCAAAATATGAAGAAAATGACTGATTCAAAATCTAATTAGCTCCTTTAAGCTGTGGTGAAGTGTTTTCTTTTTCTTTGGTGGCAGAGTGCGGTTGCGGACAATATTAGGTGGAGCCAAAATAAAAAAAATAGTATTGTTACTTTGAAGAGGGTAACTCCTTTAATTATTTATATGAAGAAAGTGACTGGTCTTAAACCCTAAATATCTCCTTAAGCTGTGTGGGAATGTTTTGATTTTTCTCGGTGAAGAAGAGTGTGGGTGCTGGGGATATTTGAAGCCAAAATAAAGGAATCGTATGGTGCTTTTTTAATGGGGGCTTTTTTAAGGGAGCAAGTCTTTCAATTATGTCATATGAAGAAAATGACGAATTAAAACCTAATTATCTCCCCCCTTAGCTATGGGGAAGTGTTTCCATTTTCTAGTGGGAAGAGTGTGGGTGTTGGGGAATTTTGAAGCCAAAATAAAAAGAAAATCCCAGGGTGACTTTTTTTCGGGGGGGGGGGAAGTAAGTCTCAATTATGCATATAAAGAAAATGACGGATCCCAAACCCTAATTATCTCCCCTTCAGCTGTGGTGAAGTGGTTTTAATTTTCTCTGTGGGAGAGTGTGGGTGCTGGTAATATTTGAAGCCAAAATAAAAGAATCGTAATGGTAACTTTTTAGGGGCCTTTACAGAGACACTGGCACATTTGAAAATAGTGCGCCCTCAAGATTTTTCAAATCGATCTTTGTTGCATGGTTTTAAGGCTTTTATAATACCAAAGCCCTCACCCAAATGATTAATACCAAATCAGCTTCCTTATGGGGTAAACAGAAACGCTTTTATGAATTAACCGTCCCGCGACGTTAATTTCAGCAACGACGAATGGCGTTTACCAAGACCACGCACGTCGTATTCATTTCACACGCTATGCACACGGTTGTGATCGGTCTATAACCTTTGTGGTTTTATATCAGTGAGTACGAGTCAAAATATTCATTAATATCCACATTTGTTTGAATTAAAGTTATGGAAAACTTAAGTTGGCCTACAAATTACCTGGAGAGTCTTTATCCGCATAGCCATGTCCTATCTGTTTTGGGGTATGTTTTTTTTGCATGTGTAAAATATATCTCTGTTCTTCCAAGGTCCTAACTATCATTTGAACGCCAAATTGAAAAAATTTCATATTTTGTGAAAATGTGCCATGTGCCGCTTTAAGGGAAGTAAGTCTTTTAATTTGTCCAGATAGAAAATGAATCGACCAGACCTAATTACCTCCTTTAAGCTGTGGTGGAAGTGTGATCATAAAAGGGGTCGTTTAAGCTTTATGTTGATGAAAAAGGTGGTTCTTGTTGTGGATTGAGGTGGAATGGGGGTCATTTTGGTGCATTTTGATGTCAAAATGGGGTTTAAGGACAGGCAATTGATATCAACAAAGATACGGAAGCGACCCCACGTCCCCCACCACCACCAGGATAGCATATACTACATGGTCAATCTCAATCATCACTAACTTTGGTTGCAAAACATTACCAGTTCAACTAAACAATTGTAAAGCGTCTAGTATAGTTATTTGTTGTCACACACATCCCACTGCTTCTTTGATAACAAAATATGTTCGGGGGAGTTAAGAAAAATAGGTTACATATGACGACAAATAAGGATTCAATCTCAGCCCTTTATAACCTACGAATCTAGGTTATTGAATAATCCCGGGGGGCCACTTGTAATCAAAGGTGGATATGATGCGTGAACAAGAAAACGCGTAAAAAGGGTGTCCTTTTTTTCCAACAAGCGATGTACGCGCGTACATCGTTTAGGGTGTCAAAAACAGCAAACTATGGAAAAAATAGTATTTTTTTCTTAACCCTGACATTGTCATGTTATATCTCATTAAGCAGGGATCAAAATCATCCAAAATATTGTAATCAGCACTTGGAGTAAGCAAATCACGAATAAAGGGTTATATTTACGATTCCAATGCACTGCGTTCTTGTTTCGGTATCATAAACAGATAAAAATACTGTTTAGGGTAGTTTTAGCTTGTTTTTTAGTCGGTGAAAATACGTGTTTAGGGTGCATTTTGAAAGTCCATGTTCACGCATCATAATCCACCTTTGAATACAAGTAGCCCCCCGGGAAATTAATACTTGATGCAGTAATGATATGATAGTGAATATCAGTTGTAGGGGTAAATGACCACCCCTAGTATAAAACCTGCGAAACGTAAAATTGCTTAAAACACAACAAACTACTGTTGGCTTTTTATGTAATTTTGTAATCATGGACAAAAGTGTCAGAGGGACATTCCTGGTTTTGAGGCAGATTTTCCCAGTTGGAGGTGGTTTTGAGGCTGATTTTCCTGATTAGAGGTGAACATTTCCCAGTGATCAGGCCAACAAGGTCTATTAGCAGAAATTTTGAGTTTTTTCGTCGGGGGGGCAACCTGCTACGCCACTGACCCAAAATACTGTAATTTTACACTCTTGCCACCTCATCCGACCTCCACACGAATTATACTATCTGAAACTACGTCATAATTAGCAAATTATTACTTATCCCTAACTGGGTAGTTTTTTTTTAATATTTGTAAGCAATTTTCAGAGTATTCTTAATGAAGGGTGGCATTATAACCCCCCTACAAGTACGAGTTTATTTACCTTTGCATCATACTAAATCAGTACATTAATTAACTTGAAATACCATAAATAAGCAAAATATTATAGGTAACTACACGGTCGTATATCTTATTTGTCTTCATGTACCAATAGCATTTGCCCCTCCCTCCCTTCCCCCAAATAAAACCCCCCCCCCCCCATTTGTTGGGGGGGATTCCATAATCGGGCTTTACCGGAAATATTCTTATTTCGCATAAATTCGGATCTAGAAAAAACACATTTTTATATTTTATCTTTGAACCAATCACACACTGAAAGCTATTTTCGTACATCTGGTAGGGCAAATATAAGTCGCACTTATATTTGAAGTGCCCCCCCCCCCTTCCATGGTTTGCCACCCAAAATACTGCATTTTGCCACCTCACTACACCCGCACAAATTACCCAACTGTTCCGGATTGAACAAATTAATTAACTTCCGACTTGAAGGTACTAACAAATAAGTTTAAGCATTTCAGTGTAATTTCTTTAAGGGGTCATTTAGTGACCCCTACAACTTATTTACCGTCGTATCGTTACTACATCAAGGGCATTATACTTAAATACCCTGAATAACCTTAATTCTTAGCTCACTACACGTCCAGTAGATTTACTTATTTTCATATGTACCATAATATAGTACTTTTCTTAATTTTTGACCCCCCGTAGAACCCCCCCCCCCTATTTCGGGGATGCCTTCAGGATTCGGGCTTTTTTTACCTAACGATTCTTATTTCTCATAAAATCTGATCTAGGAAAAACCACATGAGATAAAACGTTCCTTCCGTGATACCCTAGCTCATTTTTAGTCCTGTACTATTCACATCGTTATGATCCTCATGGGCCTTCACAACGCGTTGTGGAACCTAACATCGCGTTGTGAAGCTCGCAACGCGTTATAAAGCTCGCCACGCGTTGTGAAATTCCACAACGCATTGCAGATACTTCGCATGTTGTAGATCTATTTTTTTTTAAATACGTCACAAAAATTAGTCATTCTTTTTAAATTTAAAAATGTGTTGTGAAATTTCGGAACGCGTTGTAACTTCTCACAACGCGTTTTTCGGTATACGTTATGACTCTATTGCGTATATCCGTGGCCGGTGCACATTAAATCGCAAAATGCGGCTTTCGGTTTGCAGTCTGTATGCCTCTACCTAGTTTGATTCATGTGTTGCTGTGCCAGGCAAGGTCGCCTTCGCCCGGGGCTGTAACCTAATTGCAACAGTGCCCTTATCCATGCATACCATACGTCCGAAATATCCCCACTGCCCAAATGTTCATGTGTAACATGATTTTTTCATTATGGACTAAATGAAGTCATTGTTAAGCTTTGATTTTGGCTATTTGATAATTAGGAACTGTGATAAATTCTTGGCATGTGTGCACATAAACAAGTTGAGGAAGAGTATAGAAAAGGAGATGTTGTGTTATGTTAATGTGGTTTGGTGGTTGTATGCATGCATGCATGTGTTGGTGTAAGCTTTTTGACGTGGGGATAATTGCAGATAACAATGGCCTACTCTTGTTCTGCCTGTGATTGTGGGGGGCCAGGGTTTAATTTCGGGTCCTGGTCCTGAGTTGTACGGACCCGTAATGGTCCTGGAAAATTTATTTTTTACTCGTTTACGAGAATACTATCTCATCTGAACGAGTTACTATCTCGTTTGAACGAGTTACCATCTCGTTTGTACGATTTACTATCTCGTTTGAACGAGATACTATCCCGTTTGAACGAGTTACGATCTCGTTTGAACCGGATTACTATCTCGTTTGAACGAGTTCTTATCTCGTTTGAACGAGATCTCTCTGGTTTGTACAGTTACTAATCTCGTTTTGAACGACATACAATCTCGTTTGTATGAGTTTCTATCTCGTTTGAACGAGATACTATCTCGTTTGAACGAAAAGTTACTATATCGTTGAACGAGATACTATCTCGTTTGTACGTGGTACTACCGTTTAAACGAGATCCTATCTCGTTTGAACGAGTTTACTACTCGTTTTGACGAGCTACTATTCTCGTTTGAACGAGTTACTATCTCTTGAACGTAGTTACTATTCGTTGTGACGAGTTCTATATCGTTTGGATGAGACATATTCTCGTGGGATGAGAGAATATCTCGTTTTGTACGCATAATATCTCGTTTGTACGACATAAGGTCCCGTTTTTACGACATAATATGTCGTTTGTACGAGATGAGTTAGTGCATGGTCTGTAAGGTGTGGTGCACGTGTATCTACTTAATCAATTTAACTGAACTTGAACTTCAGCGGTTAAGGAAGATTAATCAGACATCCTTCATCATCTGTATGTAATTTGTGACTTACTGTTCACGTAGCTGATTTATTTTAGTTAGATTACTTTATAAGAACTCATAAGAAACTTATCCTCGTATCGGCATCAACTACAATGTTACCGTAAAATACCGTAACATGTAATGATTAAATCAAGGCACGTCCATCGTAGCCCTCTTTGGAAGTGGCAATCCGGAAGAGGCCGCATAACGTTTTCAAATTTTACATTTTATGAATTGTTGGGCTCCCAGGTTTGAAAATCTTCCTATGATGACATCTTGCTTCACTAAGTGGTGAGATAATTACTAGCAACGGAGACTATTTGAACACCTGCATATCATTTTTTTTTTTTTGTTACAATTACAAGTCAGCATTTATGAGGTTGGCCCTGGTGCAGTGGCAACAGTAGACTGGTGAAATGGCCCCAACTTTCGCTGTGGTACACTGTAAACACTCTTTTTAGCGATTGAACGCTTTTCTATACACATTCGGGCCTTTACTTTGTTAACATGTTTCGAAGGCTGAACGTCGTTGTCAAATTACTAAACATTGGTGTCCGAAGTTCGAAAAGCGAGGCCCGATGCATCAAGTCGAGTAACTAACGAGTCTAGGACTGAGAATATTTCATTGGTAGAACACCAGCGCTGTCACCTTCAGCCTACTAAAAACAACATAAAGCTGCTAAAGGGTTCTAAACCGGTCCTCTCTATGGAACCCTAATGGTTATTATCCAACGACCCAAGAAGGTCTTACAGGAAATATGTCAGATTTTGGTCAAAACTCAGTTTGACATTACTTCATAAAATATATGTACATACCTCACGAATTCCCGACAAAATAATACAATTTATGTAAATTACCAAAATAGAGGCATTTAATTTTTGCTTTATTTGACATACAAGAAAACGGCGATTTTTTCGCCCGCTGCTTCCTGAAAGAAGCGCCCAATTTTGCTCCCCTCGTGACGTCAAAGTGATGACAAAACATCGTGTTGACTCGAATTGTTATTGCCTACACTTAATATTGCTGGATTAATGAAAGTATAATAAAATTAGAAAAAAAGTTAGCAGACTGACATATTTGTTTCATTTCCGTTGTGTTAATTCTTATTATAGAAGTGGCAACACTGCGATATGATGGTCACACGCCGTAAATTATGGATGGTCAGCACTTTGACGTCACCATTTGCCTGCGATGTGGACTTGTCGGAATCGTTTTCGAGTAACTATGGTCGGGAATTAAAAGGGTAGCAAAAATACAGCCAAAATGTGGACAATTTCAACTTATTTGATTATATGTAATCTACGTTCTTAAGCTTTCCATCCATACCATTTTCCAATAATTCCCGAATCATGACATATTTCCTAAAGAAACATTAAGGCCATATAAATCCTTAATGGTTCTTTAGAACCTTTTTGGGTGCTTCAATCGTGAAGAAACATTTTTAAGATCATTTTGGGGTTCATAAAGAGGACAAAAAGGTAGAGTAGGTTAATAGTGACCAGTATATCGAGACGGAGCGGAAGAAGTAACATCTGAGTATCTACTTCTGAAGTAAGTAACAAAGGGTTATTTATTTCCCAGCACTTACATTATCGCGCCCCCCCCCCCCCCCACCGCACCACACTGTTTATTATTATTATTATTATTATCCAAGTTACAGTTAATGACCGAGAGTATTTTGCGTCTTCTCTGGTGTCAGGCAGTCATGAATGGGATTCCGTAAAATTGAAAATACCAGAATACGTAAATGTTACCAATTCGATTGCGACTTTTTCGCGTCCAAAAATTTTTTGCACGCTGAAACTTCAACTATTCTTTATAACATTTGGAGCAACTTTTGGACGAGGTAATATGTCAAAATAGTAACTAGGAACCAGTATTTTAGATTGAAATAATCTCTTATCGAGAGGGATCGAGTTGAGCCTATAATATCAAAACCCACCAGCACACCAGACAGTTCCTTCGTGGCGTTAGAATACACGCGTTTATACCGTTGATGTTTGGGTCAAGTCCTCGTAACAGGCGTTTTGTAATTATTTTTTTTATTTCTTTCTTAATCTGAAATCTTTCTCTTAATTCTGAAATCGATGATTATGATTTTAATTTGATCAGTCTGAACTTAAAGTGCGGATGGGCAAAAAATAGTCAAACATAAGAAAATGGACCCTTATTGAAATCACTTCCACTTGAAAACAATTTGTATTTTTACATTCTTGTAAAAACAGGAAAACCATCAGAAGTCCGGTGGCCATCCAGCTCAAGATGCGACACACCTACCAGAATTTGCTATGTATGCGGGCATGCTTTTTCACACCATTGAAAAGCATTCGGGCATTGTATTCTGCAAGCTTGTAGTAGGATATTGATTGACAGTGCCAGTTGGATTAGCATATACAATAGCAGTAGTAGGATTTGATTGACATCTTGAATGGATTGAAGCCCAAGACCTCCAACTGCTGTTGATAGTAAGGATCCACCTACCTTCTATTCCAGCATCATGATCATGGACCTGTCCGACCTGTCAACAGTCACCAGCGACAATCCGATCCCCGTCTCCAGAACGGTCCTCCCTAGATTCTCTAGATCAGGTCTTTGCCCTATCCTGGTCACCTGTGACATCAAGGTCACGATCTCCAGCCTCTACAGAAAGAATGGATTCAGGAATCCACTGTTCGAAGGTCAAACAACTCACCAGCGAACCGACATCCACGCTCCAGACCCGTCTTCATCACCATCAACTATGCTATTCTGACTTCTGCTCCAGGCTCCACCAAGCAGCTAAGTTCCCTTGACAGAGGTATAAAAAAAAAGAAGATCCTACACCCCCTGTTGGGAAAAGGAATGCGACGAGTTAAACAAAGCCGGTTGTAATACCACGCGATACTGAGAGAATAGCACAGGGCAACCAGCTACGGGATCTGCTTGGCAAAAGAAGACGCACCAGATGAGGAGGAGATAATCCAATCTCTACCTTACCCACATCAAGCCGCAAGGCCTGGAACACCATCACAAGCTCACCGCCGTAGCTGTCCACTAAGCAGTGTCCTGTCCTCTGCAAACTGCATCGCTTCAGTACTTGTCAACAATGGAAAGTGGCAAGACCAACACTCCACAGGCGAAAGCCTCTCGTGCTTTTAATGCAGAGATTAAACAGATTCTACAAACCTCTCCACCGTCAAGCCCCATGTCCCAACCATTCACCTACGATGAGATCACCGGAAACAATTTAAGTTCTCAAGAATTGGAAAGCTCCTGGCAATGACAACATTCATACAGAATTCTTGAAGAATATGTCACCCGAAGCTGTGCTATGGCCTCCAACTCTTCCTTTCTACTTGCAGGGGAACGTCAACTTATTCCCTCCCGATGTAAGCCTTCAAAGGCATTGCAATCTGAAGCCCAAAGACACCAGCAAATGACCCCAAAGTTACAGAACCATCTCGCTACTATCTCACAGCTATAAGCTGCTTGAGCGTCTGATACTCGGCAGGATCAAGAATACGGTCGAGGCAAATTGACCCGCACCCAAGCGGGATTTCGAAGAGGTAAATCACCAATTTTTCGGATTCAGAATATCAAGACTAGTTAAGGAACATCGAGACAGCCTTCCAGAAGAACAGAAGTTGAGCAGTCTCATTGACCTAACTGCTGCGTACGATACAGTCTGCATCGAGGTATCTACCTCAAGCTACTCAAAATCTTCCCTGATGTAAGCTTGTCAAGTCTTATGTGCTCTCCAAGAAGATCTTTAGTCATGGAGACATCAAATGGGCAACGCCGTAGTAAGCGCAAACTCGGAATGGTGTCCCACAAAGGTTGTGTCCTGGCACCCAATCTCTTCAACATCTACGTCTCGATATGCCAAAGGGAGTTGTTCGCAGTACTCTACGCAGACGACACGGCAAATGGAATAGCTGCTGATTCCTTGAGTCCTTAGAAACAGTGTTGCAGAAAGCCCTTACCACTGTAAGCCAATTCTTCCAACGATGGCACTTGAACTCAGCAAACCAAGACCGTCAGCTCTGTTTTCACCTTGCAAACGTATGCGCAAAAAGAGAACTAAACATCACTCTAGGTGGAGAAAAAAGTGTCACATGACCCAACACCGAAAGTACCTGGCCGTCACAATGGACCGCAGCCTTACTTCAATCAAAACACACCAAGGCAGTCGCTGCCCAAGACGCAGTTCTCGTGGTAAACCTCCTCAGAGGCTCGCAAGGGCTGGATGGGGTGCATACTTTGACACCTTACATACATCAACTTTGCCTGGCATAATCCACGCGAAATACCTTGCACGTGTAATGAGTCACGCGACATTCACACAAGATTGATTGTACGTTCTGAATGAAGCAATGAGACTTGTTAGTGGTTGCTTTTTGGCGACGTCTGTAGAATACCTTCCAATTCTGTCTGGCATAGCTCCTGCAAACCTTAGGAGGAACCTTCAGACGATCAAGCTCGCAAGAAATGTGCATGAACCTGGTAGTTAATGCCCCACCACCAACACCCTTTGAGGATCAGAAATTCCACGGAATCACTTGGCTACCCAACCATGACACTGCCGTCACAGTATCCCTATCGACATCTTGGATCAATGACAGATGGTATGAGCAATGGTCAATCCTTACTTTGTTTGAACCTAAAGCAGTTTGTGGTCAGCCAATCTAGCAAGCCTGAAGGTTGTGACCTTGATAGGAAAGCATGGGTCAACCTCAACAGACTCAGAACTGGCGTTGGTCGTACAAGAACTTCCTTCACATGATCGGAGTAGAACCACACCAAAATGCGATTGTGGAGAGCCACAAACCATTCGCAACATCATAGATGGACTGTGAGTTTACAAGTCCCACAGAGGAATTCCAGGCCTGATCAACCTTGGACGATGAAACTAATCAGCGGTTAAAGACGGATCTTCCACGGTGATTTGGACTTGCACGAAAAACGACCGAACGATGGACATGTGCCAGGTGGATTAGCATATGCAATAGCATGCTTTTTAAGGTGTCGATAAAATTACTTTACGTAAGTCATGATCCGTGGCAATAAGGATGAAGCGTATAATGAAAATAAATCAGTTACTTCCTGTTTAAAGAATGTAACATCCAAATTCAGGCCCTTTAAATCACCATTATTAATAAAAATAGTTTGTTTTTTTACACATAGCAATGGGCTATGTGGCCTAAACCGAAAAGCAGTTACTGTTGGGGTGACCCAGGAGTAACAACTGAGTAGAAAACACAATGTGAAAGAGTGTATAGTAAGTTACGCCCCAATTTGGAAGTCACAAAATCGCAAGATACTCCTCAAACTTACATAGAATATTAGCTACTCAAGTTACACCGGTTTGGTGCACTTGGGCTTAAGTGTCATTACTTAAAACACTCCCTTTCTAAAGACATTTTTGCCTGCACTTTCTAACCACGCTTTTAGCGTTTAAAGGTGCCTTAGTAAGTTTAGCACCTAACTTCTACGGGGACCAAAACATCTCTTGCAGATTGTTCAAAATGGTATTGTATTCATTTTGGAGGGGTGTGTGAGATAAAAACTGAAAAGGCCGTAGCTTGCGTAACGCTTAACTTTGTTCAACGGAATAAGAGGTATGATATCAAAAGTACGACCTTTTAACACATCATACACGTCACTTACCGATTGTTATAAGGTTTCATACAAGATTAAATTGAATAGCACATTTGAATCGGCCTGGACCTGTGATCGATTCCTTTGTTGGAAGTCAAATCCAAAAAGCGGATTTAATCTTATGAATGCCTTCCATCTCAAGGGTAGGATTAGGCCATGGAAAGTTTTGACTCGTTTTGTGTGGCCAAATCTTCAGCGTTTTATATCGGTTAGCTAAATTATGGGACTTTGATATAACACGGTATTTCTAAAGATTAAGACAAATAAAGAAAGCTAGATCTAATGTTTTTGTAATGTACATAGATAATTCGTGTCATTTTCTTGACTGTTGGTAATGTTCAGGTTTTGTTATTAAAAGTAATTTCATATCATTTGACTTTCATTTTGTTTCGTACGAAAAGGGACATTTTAAAATTATGGCCTCTCATCCGGCATCGCCACATACACATTGTCATTGGGAATTATATGGTTAGGCACACAACCTTCAGAAGGAATGGTATTGTCGACACGCCCCAAAAACTTTTAATTAGCTGACAACATTTAAAAAATCATACAGTAGGAGAATCGTAAAACTGATATCTGTCGCCTATATGGGTGAACATGGCATTTCAAACAAAGCTTCAATTGCCCAGCAATCGATATTTGCGGTTAAAAGTGCGAAAGTCACTTTGTCCTACATGAACCGTCGACAAAGGATTGCAATCAGGTCGACACACCCAACATGTTTACGCACATGGTGCTCATCTTCATCTCTTTGATGTCAATAATATTGATCGATCGAAAGTAACAACAGATATTGAGACGCACGGAGAATGACATTGCCCATGTAGGTTAAATATAGGCTATTATGCATACCACTTCAAGAATTTTTTGGAGCACATGTTTAAATAAACACTGCAAGGCACGTATTTGGCAATTTCTAACGTTGTTGTGCAAGGCGTTGCAAATGCTATATAAAAAGTGCTGCCGTACAACACGAATAAGTTCTGTGTCTCGTTCGTCATTTGAAGGTAGGCACTAATTGTCTGAATTACGCAAAATCAACCACTACGCATGAAACCGAGACAGATATAACCAACACTCATTGCATGTGCATAATACCATAGACTTGCGTGTTGACAACGTAACTTTTCGCACTTTTTGCAAAAATTATTAAAAAAAAAATGCAATGGAAAACATAATATTATACGAACCACAATATCAACGGTTTTACGATTATCTTAAATGATCTTGAAGATTTTTCCCAATTCGAAAAATAGCAACCTGAATCTCAACAACGCTTTTAATCCACATGTATAGACTTGGTTAGATAAAAACATTATTCCCCAATGCAGTTCATTCGGGAGATTTCGTTTTCACAGGGAGCAAAAAGCCCATAGTACTGCCTTTCATAGGTTACTGTGTTGTATTTTTGTTCATTATGGACATACAAATTACGGAATATTCAAACTCATGATACACGACGAACAAACCGAATTTACAAGTAGATTGATGTGTGCATACTTAGGCCATCTGTTCTGATGATATCGTCACGAATCTTACAAACAAGCGAATCGACCAAAATACCATTTGAGATATCGGCGAATTGAAGTTTTTAAGAATTTAATTTGTATATTTAAATTTTTTGAAAACATGTAATTGTGAGGAAAATGATTTTATGTGGACTTTGTAGACCTTCAAACGTACCTCATTGTACAAACTTTCGCAAATTCTACACCATTGTTGTCCTTGTTAAATTTTAACTATCAAGTATTTGACTGTTTGCAAAAATTAAACAGGTTATCTGCTTCCAAGTCAAAACAATACGAATGCGCATTCCTAATTTCGTTGCGTGAATCACAGAGGCATCTGATCACCTCAAACCAGTATGACTGTATACTCTGTGGATGAGGTGCAATCGCCGGTTCTCTTGTTTGTAAAACGCGTGAACGATGTAAAACATGGCAAAAACGTAGTCACATTCGTTGTTGTACCACCAAGGCAACGTTGCTCAATCCGCCCCTCCACGACGTACACACACCAGCGAATGCAGAGGAGAGGAGATTATTAGTCACTTTGGGATCTTACAAAACACTGAATCCGCATTCAATTAACAAACTGAGATGATCAGACAGTGATTTTAAGTATATCAAACAGGCGAATGTAGATTCGTTACCTAGTAAAGATTTTTAATGTCCGTTGGGGATGTGATTCGCTTGAATTAAAATGTTTATATTTTAAAATTGGAATGTTCTTTTCACTCATATTTGGTACATGAAAAGATCACGTGATAATAGTGTTAATATGCCTGAAAAACTCAATTTCGTTAAAAATGTCGAATTCGCTTGTTTGTAAGATTCTGACGATATGAACACTCAACTAGTTTGTTTTTAAGTGGGGTGGACGAGGCGGTCGAGTTCGCAAAGCCCCTTTTAAAGTGTTATTTCGACCTGAACCAGGAACACAAAGGAACGTATGTAATTCGGATGTAATATAGTGGCCCTGCATTATTTATCTTAAAGCGATTATTGGTATTAAATCTAGCATTAACAGATAAATGAAATATCCCTAAACTAAAAACGTACCAGATGGATTTCATGGCCACTGGAGTATTCATGAGAAAAAAATCCAGATTTATTCGACAATATACACAAACTGTACAAAGATCATGGAAGCTACCATGTTTTCCCTGTCGGTATATGTACACGCCGCTGCAATACCGAAACAGACGCCAGCGAAAATATATCCATACGCGCATATAATCACGTGCAAGTTTGCCACAAGCCTCTCCGTTTGAACTTCGTTGAGCACACAAAGGATCAGGACGAATCGTTTAGAATTTTTTATTGCAAAACAACTACACTTTTTAAAACCTCAGTGTTATGAGAAAAATGTTTAAGATGGAGTGTTTTAGATATCCTTTGTGATTAATAAAGCTTTTAGTGGCCTAAACACTAACAATCCATGAAAACGTGGACATTTGAAAAGGGGTAGAGTAATATTTAGTTTTCTATCGCAGTCGCACTTATAACCTGATCTCTATAAAGTGGATTGGCTACACAACAGTAATTGTATATTAGATGAATGGAGCAACGGGCGGGCATCTGGTCTACCGACACACAATACCATTCCAGAGACAACTGTTTAACAGAAGTTGTATCCCACGGGTGCACGTTTTAGAGGACAGGCACATCCCATACGAGCAAATACAATGAGAGCAATGAATGGCTTGATTTTGGAGTCTGTTATGTCGCTTATCCCACATTTCAATGGGAACAATTTTGTATAAATAACCGGCTCTTAACCACCTGCTTGGGATCTTGTTTGGATGACCAATATGGCATTCAGTGCCTGAATTACGAAGCCCAGGTTTCCAATCCAGTATATATATTAGAGATCAGTATTCGAAAACCCACTAAGGCGCGGTTCAGCAATCGACGTACTTTTCAATGTACGAGTAGCGCTTCTTTGTATGATGCAGAGTTTCCTAATTTATTTTAAAACATATTCTCAGAATAACAGCTCATTTTATAAATTAGGCATGAAATGTTAGGCCATTTTTGATAATTTATACATTTAAGGGAAACGTTAAATTAAAGCTGTGTTTTTAATTTCAATGATTAAAAGTAAAACGCGATCGGCTTTCATACAGCCAGAACTTGGGACTAACCACGATCATCTCAATTGGTGTGAAAGACTAACATGGCTTGTGGCAAAACGATAGCGTAAAAATCAACGTGGCGGCTTCCTTAAATCGGCTAATGCTTCGAAAAGTCTAGCGTGAAAATGGTGTTTTCTTCGCAAGGAATACTCCAATGACCATGCAAACATCTGGTCCGTCATATTAGGGAATATGTCTTATATATGTTCGATAGATTTATACCACTAAATCCCTTTAAAGCAATTCTGTCATAGAAAACTTCTCTTTGGTCTGTACTGAGAACAAACATTTATCCCTTCGGATAAAAAACATTCGGATAAAAGATACTTCGGAAGCATCCCTGCTGAAATTGCGACTTCAATAGAAGAATATGTTCGGACAAATGCCCCCGTTCGGAATAAAAACACTTCGGAGAAAAACCCTTCGGAATTATCGGTATGAACCCGTTTTTACTTTGTACAGTGAATCTGGTGAGCTCAGTGGACATCATAATCCAATTCACCCGATAACTGGCAATTGGGCCGTGTATGGAACGTTTGAAATACGAGATGGGCAGTAAACTAAAGTACTGTGAAACTGCGGAAATTGTTTCAAACCCTGTAATGCACTTAGCTTGGCTGCCAATCCAAACATCTTATGTTTCAGGAAAATAATATACAGACCAAAAATGTCCAATCCGATACCTCGTACACAGCTCAATGCACAATATAAAAATCATGTACTGAGACAGTGACAAACCCGGACAACCGATAAATTCCAGACTCTGTCTTCCTCTCAGGATAAGTTAGCGTGAGGGAGACAAACTGATGTTGAGGATGTCCAGGTCTTTGGGAGGGGTCAAGATTTGGGTGTCTCGCCTTATTGGTGGTTCCCTGTGTCTACGGTTCCATTCTCTTTGGTTGGGTATGGGGTTGCTGGTCCAATGTTTGTGTTCTCAGTAGCAGGCTGGTTACGATTTCTTTGATGGTCATGGTGTTTTCTGGTTCCATCACTTTGGTGGTTCCTGGTCTATGGGTTTATTTATTGGGGTTCATGGTTTGTCGTTCCTGGTGTCTACTGGTTCCATCACTTAGTGTCCTTGTGTCTCATGGTTCCACTCATGGTGGTGCCTGGGTTGTCTGTACATGTACATTACTGTACATGTACATCACAGCCAGTTTCGAAAAGGAAGTAGGGTGAAACACCCTGACTGCACCCAATCCGCCCAGCCTCAAAAAGGGGCATGTGCAGGAGCGTCCGGAATTGGAACACGCGGCCCCGGAATGCTTCCAAGCTGAAACAAATTCCTGACACCAGCACAAGCCAGAGCAGCATTGTAAATGACTTGTGCATACGAGAGAAGAAAAGCAATTGGTCTGCTGTTCAATTTCGTTATGGTTCCTGGTGTTTACTGGTTCCATTTTTGTGGTGGTTCCTAGTGTCAACTGGTTCCAGTTCGTTGGTGGTTACTGGTGTCTACTGGTTAAATTTTGGGTGGTTTCTGGGTTACTGGTTCCACTCATCGGTGGTGAGTGGTGTCTGCTGTATTTTTATGGTTCTGGGTTTAATGGTTCCATTCTTTGGTGGTCATAGTGGGTCTACTGGTTTCCTTATTTTTGGTGGTTACGGCGTGTCGCTGGTTCCATTGGCGTGTGGTTCCTGGTGTTTACTGGTTCTATTGTTTGGTTCATGGTGTTCTACTTGGTTTCTCTTTTGGTGGTTCCAGTGTCTGTGATTTGAATGCTTTGTTATTCCTGGTGTCTGCTGGTCAATGTCTTATTTTGTCATGATCTATATGGTTCAATGAGTGATATTTGTCTGCGCTTAAAAAAGATGTTTGTACAGTAGTTCCCATAAGCTGTGTTCTTGTTTCATTTCCATGTTCTAAGATCTAATTATTCAAAACTTGATTCCAAGTCAAGCCTACTTCATTAGTTTGGGTCAAGTCAGATTATGAAAACATAAATTATAATATTGGATGATTTTTATCGCTATGAGTTTGAAAAATTGCGTCATCGCTACGCGACTCGCACACTATTTCAAAAACTCACAGCTCGACGATAAATTCTGAATTGTATCCTACTTAAATCATCCCAAGATAGCATACCACGTTAACAATAACACTGAAATATTGGGGCAATAAGTTAAAGTCGTCTGCTGTAAGATACTAATTTAAAATGGGAAAAACTAAAAAAAATAGGTAGTTGTTGCAAAAGCTATCTGCTTATGGAATGGATTGATACACAATTCTTGACCCCTAAACATGTTTTTCCACAAAGATTCCTTAGGTCTTTAGTTCAGTGTATTGACACTCGTTGCTCGCAGTTTTTAAGGTCACATGAAAAGAAAAATAAAATTTATCTGAAATCATGAATATCGTAATAAGATCATTTTCCGAATCAGTAATGATGCCCACGGAGCATTAGATATTTAAAAACAAAAATAAAAAAAAACCAGTCTAATTTCTAACCAGGTAGAAGTCAATAATTTCTGAAACAGGATGTGACGGTATCAGGTATCATGGCATGAAAATGGAGGATGTACACCACCCAGGTTATAATAGTACCACAAAACTAATCCCTATTCATGGCGTTTCTCCTGGTGTAATCCACCCAATTCATGCCAATGATACACTGATGAGCGTCAATCCTGTTTCAGGAATTATTGTTTTCTGCCCATTTAGAAGGAATAGTTTTTACTTTTTTCAACTCCAAAAGAATAATCGCACATTTGAGATTTGGGTACAGTTGGGTTGGAATTGGCTAATAGCCACACTGTGGAAACGGTAAAGCTCAAAATTGTGTAGTGTCTCAAAATAGAAGGAATTTTGTAATTTAATATCGGGGATGCCCGATAATAATCAATGATACTGGAAACCGACCAAATTTACGTCTTCCAAGGATGAAATTGAGACATATCGCAAAATAAACGTTAAATTCATCTGCGTGGACCGACAGAACCGCTGATCGATGTGTACGGATACGTAGACGCACAAATTAATTTTTCGGACAGAAATTTGGGGCGTTTTCAGAGCCCATTGAATTATTATCGGGGAATCCCGATAATAATTACAAAACATTCCTTTTTGTAGCAAATACGCAATTTTTAGCTTAACCGTTCACAGGGATAGTTTACCAGCCAGTTACCAAACCACAACCATGCACAAATCACAACAACTTTGAAAATTGAGGGCGCCATTCAAAAATGTGCTATTATTGCTTTGATGCTCCGTGGCACGAGTCCGTGGCATAATTTTGATTCGGAAAAAATGAACTGTATTATGCATATTCATAATTCAGATAACTACTTCTCTGAATCATGTGACTTAAGTAAAATTGCTCCAAATGTTAAAAAATAGGGATTCAAGGTGCTACCCCTTACATTGGCCTCGGGATACTGACCCCACGCTTCAAATAAATCCCTATGAAAGGCATGACCAAAGTGTCATAATCCTCCTTTCTCGTAAATGCGTAAGAAGTTCATTTTAATATATATGTCGTCGTCCTCTTCTCTTTCTTGCAATTTCAGTGATTCAGATAATGGAGAAAGAAGACAGAAATGAAGCAATTCGGATATACTTCGGAATGGGACTCCATATAAGGACATTGTAAGATAACCTTGGCCTTAGATGGATGGAAAAAATATCACTCCGGCAACGAAACGAGTATTGCGGCAACTTGGCCGTAACCGATATAAAACTCACAGTAGCGTTACTGATGTAATAGATTTTGTCCAAAGTCAGATCCAGAGATCAGGAGTCCTGCATGGGATACGGCTGGATGTATGAAAAAAAGGTTTGGTGAATATATAAGGTGTACTAAAGAGGAATAGAACATTCTTGGCAGTCTGAATCCCGAGGGGAAACAGAACAAGAAGCGACGAAGGTTACTCCGTCGAACGTATATGCAAACGGCTAATTACATATGCTTAGATTCGTTGACAAGTTGAAGAGGTATGGTATATGCATTAACGGTTGCATCGACGGTTCTCGAGAAAGAGTATGGAGAATTGATTACCATACCTCTTATGACCCAAGTGATTGCGGCTACTATATGGAAGCTGTTGATTCTCTAGGGGATGTCCACGCATAATTCGTGCTGACAGGGGTACCGAAAATGTTCATGTCCGCGACACCAAGTCTTTTGGGAATGAATGAACAAACTCATTTTGGCAGGACGCAAGCACAGCAAATCAGAGGATCGAAATTATTGCTTTTCGTGGTCAGTCCTTCGAAGAGAATGCACAGATTATGAGATATGGGTCTCAAGAGATTTACTCGATCATGGTGATTTTGACGGCGACTTGTTGGACGTCAACTTAGTACGCTTTGGTTTCATGCACCATACAGGTACATAAAATGGATAATTTCGCAACCAGATTGCACGTTAGACTCCTGCCGTTGCCAGTCACTGGATCGGTCCCACCAAAACAAATCATTGATTACGGAACGGTATCCATTGGTACTAAACTGCACTCTGGGTTGCGTTATACATCTCTGCATGGAAATCGCCGTTAGAAGACGACTTTTAAGACATTTAGTCCAAGCAAAAATTGAGGTTTTACCTGGAACAAATTGCTATCAAAGGTGTTTTTTTTGCAACAAGCATTTGTTAAGGTACCCCCCCTTAAAATGATATACTAAAAGTCCGAGGAAATCCGAATTGCAAAATATGCCCTAATTTGCATAAATTCAAAATGGCCGCTAGTTTGATAGAATTTTTTTTTTTGGGGTTTAATACTCGAGTTCGAGGACTCGTTAGCAGAATAATTCGGTACATATACCAATGTTTTCAAGGTCTGTGAACACAATTATGACAGAGACTAATTAGCATAGGAGTGTTGGATCAGGCTTTTTAAATTTGATAAATCCAAAATGGGCCCGCCATTTTGATAGATTTTTTGGTCCCACATCTCGGAAATCTGAGTCACAAAGGAAGTCTAATATTGGGGTCTATAAACATAATTGAGATCAATTATTGCAATGTGAATTGCATAATATGAATGATGAGAAACTTCTTCCTTTAACTTAGCATTATAAATCCAAAAGACAAGGCAAGCAAAGCCAACGGTAATAATTGTGACAATTAATGATAAGTCCTAAGATTCGTGGCAGTTTTAACTTGCCCATATTATGGCATCAATATAGTAAGAATGAAACAAAACAACTGAACTTAGTCCATTTCAATACAGTCTTAATCCATGAGAATCATGTCTGTGCTCAGGATCAAGTTCCGGCCGTGAGGAAATTGACACAGGTGATCCATAATTTTAAAGGTGGACCTTGTTAAGTATATAAAGTTTTCATATCTTGATAGAATGGCGTTCACCCCCACACCCCATTGTACAGTTTCGCTCCAATATTTCAAACCATTTGAGGTGAGAATGAATGTGGATTTTGTATCCATAGAGTAAGTATTGTGTAAAATCAATATTCGCTCCATAACATCCAAACCAATCCTTTGGCCCTAAGTCACAGGTAATGAGAAAAATAGTAGCTTTTCTACATATACCAAACTTTTGGACCCACTTCCAGGTTAAAATCTGGGGTTCTGGGGACGAGGCTTTAGCAATCGGACCCTGACCCATTAATTCTAATCTACATTTAGCAAAAACTTTCAATAATTACGGGTATTTTGTTTAACATTCGTCTAATCAGGTTATTTTGGTAAATGTTCTAACCAGCGGGGGGGGGGGGGGTTGATGTAACTTCATATAATTATCTTCCATAGACACCCTTTGAAACTTGTTTGTGCATCATGGACATACATGAAGTGATACCAAAATATGTACCAATTCACAGATTCTTGCTCTATTGATGTCATAATGCACGGCCCCCTTGCAAAATTTGGTGAATGAAATCAGTTTTCAAATAAGAACGAAAAAAAAAACCTAATGCAAAACCTAACTAATAAAAATGAAGTTTATACAAATCATGGAAACCTTTGGTGTAAGAGCAAATATATGGTGTACCAATTTACATAGTAAAGTATAGGAGGCTTCCCCAATCCCTTGAAACTTTGGCGGCTTATCATTCCCAGGGTATAAGGTGGTGGGTCCGATTTTTTTTCAAGAAAAGTGCTCAAGGATATAAAACTACCTAAATCATTTGCGACACAAGCACACACTTTTTTGCACCAGGAGAAAAGCTCGAAGGAGTGCAACAACATAACCCCCATTCCTCCATAGCATTTGTAAATATAAATCTTAAAACTATGTTATTAATTTTCCAAATTTAATAAAACAGTAATAGTTTGCGACCTATGCTTAAAATCTGTGGGCATATGAGCTCCTTAAGTGTGCCTATTTAAGCTAGTACTTCGGAGGGGAAAACCACCACGCAAAACTTAGGAGTAAGGCCCTGCTGAACAACAAGCACCTGCTGCATAACATGTCAAAGAATCACACAACTCGGCAGAACGAGAATTGCGCTCTCGCCGCCCTTTCTGCCGCCACCGTGCTAAACTCTCCAGTTCACCATTCAACATCTTACAGACATGGAAATACTGACTGGCTAGATTACGCCAGACCAGATTAACTTTCTATTACACCTAAGACACTACCACCTGGCAGTAATCTCCCACGCAAGGAATGGGTCACCTTAAACCGGGGGGGATTCGCACGGAGTCGGTCGCTTCAATAGCAAACATGCACGATGGGGGCGGCGGCCATCGCAAGGCATGCCAAATGTGGTTCTCCATCAAGGACTGCGGATCACATTCTCAATGAGGCCCTACCTTTCGTCCACCGGTGGACACAGATTTCTCAAACCCCAACCAATCAACAGATAGCTGGCTCCAACGCTTAAACCATTATTTAGCTGCTGCCTCATAGCCAGAAGAAGAGAAGTTTTTAAGAAAAGAAACATAACTTCAAATGATTCTTAGCATGGTACTTATCTCTGTTCAACCATACCGATAGTCTTTTAACATGTTGGGCGTCTATACGGTGAGAGGGTTATGGTTTGGGATAATCACATAAAAAATGGGAAAACATGTAGAGATTACAGTCAATCAGCAGAAAAATCGTAAGGGTGTTAAACAATCAGGGTACCTGTTGAGTAGGCCATTTTGCATTCCTCTTTCAAAACAAATATCACTGTAAAGAATCACGGTCGTTTGTGGTTAATTATTTTGCTGATCTATGTTTCCTCTACAGCAATGAAAAAAACATATTAAAATGTTCAACAATTGACAAAAACTTTACCTTTTTATCATTTTAGAACATTCACAGTCTCATTTAAAATGTAAGTTTGTAAGTAGCAATAATTGTTTCACTAATTGTGGCATTTTGCTAAATAGAAGTTGCCTTTTTCCGTCAAAAAGTGTCTTTTCTGAATTCAGTCTTATCATGTATAGTTAAGTTGATATTGACCAAAGTGCAAAAATTAAATCTTCTTGACAAACATGTATCTTGGCATTAACCGCATAATTAAATCTTGTCTACCTCTCCGGGTTCTACCCCACCTACCTCATGTTTATCAAACCTTTCCAAAAAATGGGACAAGAGTAGCAGTCGACACCCTCGAAGGGAAGGATTAGAATGGATGGAATGGCTGTTAAATCACCAAACTCAAACTAATAAAGATTTTGTGTTATCAGTTGTTCAAAGCAGATAAACGAACAATTTGACATGGAACACTGCATCTAAGATGTGTTTACTACAGTTTGAAAAATCTTGCCTGGAATCTTTATAGACAGTAAAGGAAAATGTATATTCCGAGCTGTTCAGAACAGATTTCAGTAATCCTTACTTTTTGGCAACTGAGCCATTTTGAGGCTACCAAGAAAGCCTTTAAAATGAGACAAAAGGATTTTTTCTTCTTGAAATGTTCATGTTTATGTGTAGACATCTTAAGAGGTTCTCTTTGTATTTTGAAATTGATCAAGAAGTTTGAATTCCACAAATATTTAAAAGATATTTTCATCATTGAGTCCCGTGTCTTTTAAATAGCAACTTAAATAAAAAACATGTTCGTTGATAACATAAACAGGACACCTGAAAAAAATTTCAACATAACTAATTTCAAGAAAGTCAACAACAATGGCCAGCCATATTGGATTATGCAAATAAGGCTAAACCACTCATTAACATTGTTATTGGTGTTCTTATTGAGTTCGTAGACCCCCAAAAACATGGGTAGAGGCACCAATATTCACATTCTCACGACCATCGATATGAGTTATGGGCAAAATTCCTTTGAAAATGGCGGCCATTTTGAATTTATGCAAAATTAGACATATTTCTGCAACCCGGATTTTCTCGGACTTTTAGTTTGTCATTGTGGATACCTCAAAGAAATACTGGAAGAAAAACCTTTGATAGCAATTAGTTCTAGGTTACACCAAAAATTTAATTATTCTTTCCTGGCCTAATTATCCATATTACTATGTAAAATGGTCCTATCCATTCATTCATTGTATAGTATGCAGAAAAGAAGTTCTCTACAATATTTAGTAAATCTTACAGGATATCCCAAAAGTCGCATCCACTTTCAAATCTCCCTAGTCCCTAACCTCTAGAACATCACCTGATGATAAATTATATTGGGGAATGGACTTTCGTTGTCCTCCAGTCATCTCCAAGCATGCAGAGATACAATAAATGAAACATGTCAGCTGATTTCCGCAGGTGATTCCTTTGTATTCTCTGCATGCTTGGGTTGTTATGGAGGCAGGTCGGCCCAAGTTACCCAATTGACCTTCGTGAAATCGCCCTCTTGATTGATCTTATCATGTATTGATTGATCGGGTTGCTTGAGGATAGATTGATTATTGATTTCAATATTTCAGGAAGATTGGACGAAACTGTCAATACATGGAATAGGCATTTAATTCGCCCGTTCAAGGAATGGCCGCATGCCCAGTGGACGTCCAAATATCAGGTACAACAGCCAGAACTTACGGGACTGTTGACTTAATCAGCCAGGTACTTCAAGCCGAGATTAACATCTGCAAAGGAATCTGTATATTTAGTAAGGTTGTACCTTGTGACGAGATGTGTATGACCTAGGATGGGAATTATTGTTCACATGGGATTAATTTCCCGCAAGATCCCTACTCAGCTGTTGACTTGTAACTTGAATCTCAAGACATGATAAACATCACTGCTAAGGAGATTGTACCCGGAAGGGGACTTAATGGCGAGGTCCATTTCAGATAAAGTAGACAAAATGCGGCATG
>JAMKCH010010372.1:0-28469 GCA_023653785.1 Ophioderma brevispina | reverse complement strand
TTTCTTTGGAGCTGAATGACTTCTTTATCAAGCGTATCGGCAGCTGATTTCAATGTATCGCTTTGCAAGGGGACGGCTCTCATACCTCGTTTCTCCGTCACTACGCACTTTTCCCCACAAAGCATCTTAATCAGAAATAGGAGACCGTGTTGCTTTTCCCTTCGGTTTCTTTCTCTTAATGTTGCGCGCACCCTTTCCTACCATTTGCTTTAAAGACTTAAATTGTAAGATTTCGCTCTCTCCTCGCTATCAGAACTTTTCAACTTTCAGCCTCTGATCCACTGCCAGACATACTAGAACTGTTATTATATCTCATTTTTCAGACAACATTTCCCCCTTTAAAACGGCGCTTTTCCTGATTCGCGAGGTTTCCCCCAAAACTTTTGATCCCCTTTTGCTGACTTCTCCTCCTCACGACATCAGGGTACCCTCAAGGGGGGGGGGGGGGGTGGGGGGTGTAGCGTCCATTAACCACGACTTACCCTATGGGCTCAAATATCACTCCTAAGGGTATTCATATCCTTACTATTTGTTTTCAGGGCAAGAATTCCACCGCTGCCACCAAATTTGTAATGGAGCCTAGGTCGGGGTATACACTGGGAACCTATGGGTGTTTTGGGCCGGAACCGTCAATCCATCAACTTGGACATAGAATATGCACACTTAAAACGAATCACTTTTATCTCGTTCACTCAATTAGTCAAGCCCTTTTTCTATACAAAACCTCTGCTGGACCCAATCGTATTACAACATTGGATTATTCTTCATGTCATGTTAGTACAGATCATCGAACATTCCGAGTTGTAGTATCAGAGCACTCACAAGAGCAATATCCAACCAGTCAAAACATTGGAACCGCCATGTTCGTCTACACACAGTAAGTCAATACACTAAATTCAGGCAAACTGGTCCAACTAAGTTATTCGCTTTTTACATTTTCTAAACTCGTACACGGCGACCTTTTCTTGCCACACTCTGGCCTCGATCCGACTGCGGCAGCCCATACAACAAGTCGAAAGCTACAGGCACACTCTGTTTTTAACTCTTGATGGAATATTACTAATACAATAAAATTTAAGACTAGGTGGAAGCGATAGTCTGTACGCTTCCATTCCAGTCACACCCAGATACAGTCGTGAAGCATCTCGGGAACGCTTTAGGTGCTAAGTGTATGTGTTTCACAAAGTTATAAATAAATAAGGTTTAATATGACCTATCAATGGCAGTTTGGTGACAGTGGCATTTTGAATTTGGAAAAACAATTGACTATAGTGGCTTTACTTTAATGGTATGTTCTTAATTGTTCGTATACTATTAGCGCAATCACATATTCCATATTTTGCCATATTATGCCTAAATAATGTTTATAAGTGCATTTTGTTACATCAACTCAACTTCTTCTTATATAATTCTACGATTTTTGATAGCATAAGTTCAGTGTGTTTAGGTACGTCTATGGGATTACGTGTGCACATGTATAGTTTGTGTACAATAATGTATGCGTGTCAATGTATGCACATGTACCTTATGCATAATAGTTGCTAACTTTACTTAATATATTAATGTTATTTTGGGTGGCCAAACTTTTTCGAGCTTAGGCTCATTTTGCAAGCCCTCCATTGTCGTATCAATGTCTTCATTATGGTGTGTAAATGGAAAATAATGAAACTGATAAAAAACTGAAACTGTTGGAAACAAAATGGTAAAGTAGGGCAAGAAAAAAAAGCTTGAAAAAAAAAAAAAGCTAAATCACTACTAAATGCAAACAAAAACAAACGTTGTGACACTGACCTTAGAAACAATTAACAACATAGAATAATTGAATTGCATTAACATGTATTCTATTAAAGATTACATGTGGATTTTTTTTTTTTGTACAGAATTGCCCTGGGAAAAGTTTTCATCGATGAACGTTAAATTATAACCTACCTTGGACCGTAGACCTCTACAGAAGAATTCAGAAGAAGAAACGAATAAGCCAGAGAAGGAATCCAGGAGAAGTTGACCACGGGTGTGTGATGCCATTGAAAGACAGCGATAATTTTTGGTCCTCTATGATACCGTGGCCTGTAGTCGAAATATCCTATTAGGGTTTAGCGTAAGATTAGTAAGTAATTTGTCAGTCGAAAGACTGGCTGATTTTGCATCTTGATATATCCGCTTTGGTTTGTATCTTGAAATAATTTCTAACACTAAAAATATGAACGGGGGAATTCAATTTGTTATACTTTCCAATTTTAACTTAGACTTGGCCCACCACATTAAGTTGGTTGTGACTGTGTATGTTTTTTTAATTTAATCTCGTTGTTTCTTATATCTCATTCTTCCTTCAAAATTAATAGGAAAAAAGAGTCTCATCAATTCGTATAGTACTGTCACCACTACCTCATTTTCTGTCTTTACTCTGGTTGTACCTTCTTATCCTTGGCATTTGACTGTCGGCTGTCTTTGTCCAATGTAATTCGTATCGTATTGTCTGTCCTGTCATTTTTTTGTCTTGATTTTTAATCTCTTTTTTTGTCTGTCTTTGTCGTAGAAGTAGTAACATTTAAGTTAGGAGGTTACTGCATTTTCAAGCTTAGCGTTTAGCAGTGACCTCGTTCATCATCTTTTATAAAATTTAATTTTTATTCCTATAAAGGATAATCTGATTTCTATTGTGAAATCCATTTTATTTGTACTGCAACCAGCAGCCCCATATCTCTGTTTTCATTGTTTGAGTGCGCTGACCGGGTGCCCACCTGCAACACACAAAATACCCCATTGACCCTTGATTGATGATTCTTTAAAACTGGGGGAATAGTCATTCATAGCCACCTTACGACACACAAGCCAATGTTTTGATTAAATAAACCATTCCACTTTTTGTCGCCACCGACCCCGGTTTCTCTTTTTTCGGGTAGAAGGGTTCCTCTCTCTCTCTCTATTTGGTTCACTTCTTTTCCAGACCCGGTCTGCATCTCGCTGACACTCTCCTAATAGGTTAAACTCTCCCCGTCTAGGTTCTGATTGGGCTCTGCCATCCATCAATTCTTCTATCCTTATTTTTTTTTCTCGCACACAACATACGGTCTGGAAATTAATTTCGTGATTCCGACGCGGGGGTGTACTTTGGTATTAAGATATGCAGTTAATGGGTAGATTTAGTCTGTTCCCCTGGGTTTTAGGTAGTACTCAAAGTAGAGCACTTGCGTGAGGTCCTTGGTGTGGGGAACCAAAATCAGCCGGTTCGAGACTTCATTCTATCGATTACTAAATGTGGTATATGACCGCTAATTGCATTGCCGTTATGTGTCAAAAACTGTTTATGCATCGTCCAACCGTTGAAAATTATTTACCACCGACGGCGTTTATCATAAGTTCGGACCTAATGAAGTTTAAACAAAAGCTCCCTTGATAGTGGCTTTAATTTGGAGGATTTGGAATGCACTGTTAAAAACAAACCGCTAGCTATGTTATATAGTCGGCATTCCCTTAAGCCGTTAATTTCAACTAGTTATGCTTTAAGCGGGAATATAAACTCACGGTTACTTGTATTTAAACTCATAATACAACTGTTGTTCAATCATTGGATTTATTTACCAACATTTGATTGCATTTGCGCATCCTAATTATTGAATATAAAAGCAAGGAGCAAGTGAATCCCACATGAGTTTTACTGCTTACAAATGTGAAGATATCCGCTCTTCTAAACCTGTTAAGTGCTGATTCGAAAACAAAAATTTTAAGCAATAATTACCTACAGAAGTATAGTGTTACTGAAGATAAAAAAAGTGTAAACAATAAAAAGTAAGCTTGCACGGTGGAAGTTAGTGACTGCCATGCTAGGAGCAAAAATACAAAAACACACATACAAAATGCCGGCGCTCGTTGTTACGAGGTTCGTTCAAACTTCTGGACGCTTCGGTCTCATTTCGAAAATGTTCAGGAGGAATATAGCTTGGCTGAGGGCACAATACGCAGCGCAATGCGATTTGAACTGTGGAGGAAACAGTGTCAGAGTTGTCAAGTTCTGCACCACGGGCGAGAGTCGATGATTTTTAACCTTTGCGGATCTGAAATGTTTTAAAAAGTTACATGGTTAGGAGGGTATACATTACTAATTAATGTCGTGCCTTATGAAATCCTGCTTATTTCCCTTTACCTGCATAACCTTTACCTGCATTTCCCTTTACCGCATAAAACCGCATATAGAAAGGGTAGGTATATAAGAGGAGTGACCGCCCGCACAGCGATTTGGGAAAGTGCTAGCAGAAGATAGATTCTCGCAATGAGATGTATCAATGCACTTTGTGGGAGGTCGATTTTATTTCTTCCTGGTAGCATTCATTCAAATGTGATAATGCTTTCGAATATGTGTAGCACATATTTTTTCTATAACCTATTAAAGAGACATATAACCCTCATGGAGCAACGTACGTATCATCGTAGAGTTCATTTGCACGCTGTGGTTTTCTTCCAATTAACTTTCTTGATGTGTTTGATTACATTTCTAGCAATTTTGCATACACAAGATAGTCAATAGGCGTATGTGGCGCGCATCATATTTCAATTTTCATCGTTTCTACAGGAAGCACCGGACTAGAAAAATAAAAAAATAAAACATGCTTTCTTATTATACGGAGTGAGTGAAAGCGGAGGACAACATTTAATATTCTTTATAATCGTGGTTTGTGCATAGGCGGCGGATTGCCATGGTGTTTGTCTTGATACACACAAACAGAAAAATGGCGGACAGGTCTCTGAATACAAAAACTAACCACCAACGAATCAAATTAGTTCAGCGATACAGCTCCAAACCAAAAAAAAAAAAAAAAACGATTAAGCGCTTTGATATGGGTTGGTCATGGGGGTCCGGTGCCGGGTGTTTGGTCAGTTAATGTCCATACATAATATTCACAAATAACATTACAGGGAGAATGAGGAAAATATCCTTTACACATTATTCCTTATAAAACAAATGTTTCAGTTAAGATTTCGCTGTACGTGTTACGACGTCCATTTTCTTTAATTTTGGCCGTCACCGCTGCACAGGGAGCACATTGAATTTGCTCCATGAAGATGAAACCCTGGTTAACCCACGTTACTTTTTTTTAGAAAGCGGAGTGCATCTGCTTGCACAACTTTTATTGATGCACCCTGTGCAATGTCTATTTCCATCAGCCATTCTAACAACACCTATGAGACTTCATTTTACATGGAGCATGAAGAACAAAATATAGCCTTATTTCAAACATTTTTCTATGTTAAATGTTTCTATGTTATGCGAATGTTTCTAATGAACATTTTGAATCGATTGGTATTTAGCAACAGCACCTATGTGTTTGATTCAGATGTTTCATTGAGTGTGCCTGCGGCCTGGAACTTTGGGTAGCAATCGGTTTCCTTTTAAACAAAATACACAATCTGCAAATCTTGCATAAACAACACTAGAACCATAATACTGATGATCGTTTAACCTCTCGTCTACCGAAGGTGGGGGGGAACCAACCCCTTCACCTTTTTTTTTCTCTTCCCCGGTTTGCTACACCCCCCCCCCACCCCTTTTTGGGGGCAAATTTTTTTAATTGTCAATTAACATTTTTCCGACATTTTCCGCTCCTTTCAATCCAAAAACAAAACAACATTGGTGTATAGTAAGATTACAGGTTGACCGCAAAGTAATGGATTGGTTGGGTGTGGCAAGCAGCCCCGTTCTGTATCGAAGTCCCAACCTGTCTAGCCCAAACAGTTTAATATCCCGTTTTTTTCATTAATTACCGCCTTCCGCCTTCCCTTCCATACGTCCTATTCTCGTTGTTGTTCCCCCTCCCCGCTCTCTCCCCCTTGTTCCATCCCCCTTTCCAACGCGGGGCTCCTCTTTTTCGCCAGTCACGAGGTACGGAAGGAAGCTCACAGGGTAATCACTACCTCCTCTTTCTCGTTAACATGCCTTCCTTGCCATCCGCGATGCAACGTGGCATTGGAGTCAATTTCAGCAGTCGATGTGCATGGTAAACGTAAACGTAAAGTCACATTTGGGGCATGCGTTTTTGCAAGAAATGCCCAAATTCATTCACTAGACCCCATTCCATTCCCCCACTAACCCTCACCTTTCTACTCTGCCAACCCGGTCCCTTCTCCTTCCACTCTCCTTCCCCTCGGGATAACGACCTGTGGTTTTTAACTTATACAACAAAAAAACAACCTTGGCAAATGGCAAATTCCATGATTACGAAGTTCTTTGACACTTTCACTGAAGAATCAGTGATTAACAAAGTTCGTTAAAGTACCTTCCGCTACAAGCCCTTTTCATCTGCAATGTACTTCTTTGAATGCAAAGGTGGTATAATGACATAGCACATTATACGTGTTACCAGATTTTTTTCTAAACCTATATCGATGAACTTATTAGACCAAAGATATATAACGCCCAAACGTTATTATGAAACATTCTATTCAAGACAATACTACTTCAAATGCATTCCAAATTCCATTGGGCACTGCGCATTTAAGCAAACCAGGCAAATAGTCCTCCCATATCCCTCAAGAGGAAGCTGCATATTTCAAGCTGCAAAATAAACCCAATATAATATTTTGTTAGGAAGGAAATGGTGCAATGGGAAATTAAAGATACATTTCTATAATATTGGATCTAAATTAATTAATTAGTTATGAGAAGTTGAAACAGTCCTGAAAATAACGTTGTCCAGCAAGTCCCTTTACGACACAAATAAAAAGTTCCAAATATGAAATAGTTTTCACTTTTCGGCATCTTCTTGTTACTATAATTAATGGAATGAGTACAAAATTCCCTGCAGGACTCTATGGGGATGGGGACATTATACCCCTCCATATTAAATGAAACCAACCCTATGCAAAAATAAAAGAATATTGGTATTACACATGTTAACCTTTCTTGAATAAACAAATGACCTTTAGCCTATTTTCCCAAATATCTTGGAAGGGAAGCACCACACGCATGTGACCCTATTGACTTTTTACCCCTGGTTACCTATATTTCATTAGATTTAGAGCAGTTCAAATATTTTACACCCATAACAACTAATACCCCTCTCCCGGGACGACACGCAGAAACGGGTCTCCGGCCGACATTGATTATAGCAAAAGTTATATTTTTCTCTGAATTTCCCAAAGTTCTATTTTTCTCAGAATTTCCCGTATTCAGCTATTGGTATCTCGTTTGCCTGGGCTGACTGTCTAATATACCACCCCTGTGGTTCGTTATCGATAAAAATTCTAGACGAGATCGTCGAACTTGAAACTTCGCTCGTCATTCATTATTATTTGCGTAAAGAAGTGCTTCCTGATGAACGTGTGGGCTCTTGGTAAAACATGTTCCTAAAAGGCTTGGTGAGACGAGGGTAAATTAACTTTACATCAATTTAAACACGGAAATGCAATCAACTACTTTCATTTTCAATTGTTGTCTCTCAAAACTTCCAAAGGTGCCAGATATTGAATACAGTAAACAACCAAACACTCAGATATTGAAAATATTTCCCAAACAATCCAAACATTCACAAGTGAAGTCCTTTCACAAACACACTCAGACAGCACTTCATTTCAATTAGCGCTATACACCAACACGAGTGCCCTTACCATTCTCTCTCTACCATTTGAATGATTTGGAATTGTTTCATACGTCATATCCAATAGATGACATATGCCTACTGGTACTGCTTCAATCGATTATCAAGCGAGTCCAATATGATTCTCCGATATTATTGAAGGAAGAGCAATCAATTTGCGGAATTACAGAAATACAGCTCGATTGCCAGAATTTAGGTTTTGGTACCCTGGTATCCTTCAAATGTGTCCCAATATATTCTGTAAATGAATAAGCTGCGAGCTGATGCACCATCTCATAAATGAGTAATTGTATAAACAAACCAACACACAAAAAAAGAAATAAGGGACGTCTTTCTAGTTTTGGTCACTACAGTTATCTATGAAATATCGCAATAAAATGGCGCTTATAAAAAAAAAAAAAAACACAAACAAAGGAAAATGGGGGCCAACGCTCATTGGAGGGATTTGAAATCTGACCGTTTAATGGTGGCATCATCTACGTGCATTTTTGAAGGATTTGTTACCTACATTTCAATGTCCAGTTTGCTATAAAAGCTATTTTTTTTTTCAAGATTGACCATGATTTAAATGTTGAGCGTTGCTAAAATCACATGTAATGGGACCTATCGAATGCACGAATCATCTAATTCCAACATGATATGCATGGGTGTACGACTTATTGAATCAGAAGTGGTAAAGGGGCGCATGCTGAGCATGTTGATCAACGAATTATGATACCCATGGAATGTATGTGTTTTTATTTAGCTCGAAAAGTTCCCTACACATGTAAAGTTGACCTTTCCTTTTGGAATATGGGCGTAATGTTGGATAATAACCAGTCTGGTGCTACATTGCCTGTGTCGTTTGAATGTGGGAATATAATCTCTTCGGCTGCAATTTTCAAAAATTTGGTGACATATCATCCGGTCCCGTGGCTTCGTATGGGTTCAGATCAGATAGCAATATAACCACTCCTTCTTCGTGTATTTTGATATCTGTCATAGATGGAATTTTGTTGTCTGATTCAGGTGGTATATATTGTTCAGGCTATCTTTGAAAAATCGAGATTGGAATTGTCTGCTTAAGAGTTCTGCTTTCTGAATACTGTATGTTACCAAAACACCTGTACACAACTACTACCTTCCACTTTTGGTATGCCTGTATTATTATTTTGTAATGATTTAATAAAACTGTACAAATGCTGATTGTTGATGTCAAGCATTCGTCCTGGTCATATTTCCGATATTGTTTCCTAACGTTTCTCAAATGCCTTATACATTTTTATTAATGGAACTGTTTACTCTATCCTTAAATTCACTCCAACGATTTTTGACATTGACACCTGTAAGATCTCCTAGCCCGAAATCCCCAATTATTTTCCGGGCATCAGCCTTTAAATCTTCCAATTTAGTTCTGTAATTTTTCCACTGTGTAAATACTAATGAATGGGATAGCAACGTGAACACTCATCTCTGGTAAGTTTTCGCACGCTGACCATTGAAGTTCCAGCCACATATTAATGTCTATTAGAATTAGAAGGTCTGTAAAAGGACTAACAAATAATCGATTTGGCACCTGTAATTTCTAGCTGGGTGTTGGCCCAACGTCATTTTGTCCGTTAGCCCAGGGTCGGCTCAACTACTTTACCATAAAACAACATCATTAATAACAAAACCGGGCTTGTTGAATTTAAAAAAAAAATATCCACATGGTTTTATACAGAGTGTGCATCACTCGGAAATAGATATATTTAAACATTCGTGCCAATCTTTGCTAAAACTATATAGATGATGTGACATTTGTTTATGTTTATGGCGCCCCCTGTTGGTGTAAGAGAGAAACTGGCAGGCAAAAGCACATATACTTTGCATGGGGAAATTCTGTTTTTTGATGTAACTTTTGTTTCGAATTAAATAATACTAATTTTTATGTTTTTGATTATTTTGAAAGTTTGCTACCAGCTGCATTTTGTGACCAATTTAGATCAGGAAAGAATCTGCAAGTAATTTTATGTGGTCTGTCACAGACCAGATTTTATGTGGTCTGTCACAGAAACTACTGTAATATTTTGCCTGCCAGAAAACAACAGAGGGCGTCCCGAATGTCAACAAGTGACGTCATAGGTCACATCATCTATACTATGAAGGTCTAATTATTCCTCTATAATTTGACGTTTACCAATCCCATTTGGGGTCCTAGATCCAAAGATAAACTCAATTAAGTGAATGGGTGTAAATTTTAGTTGGGCCTCTTTCACCTGGATATGCTTAAAGCGACATAATGGCATAAAAAATATTCAGACATAATGAAAAGGACCCTTACTGAAATCACTTCCACAAGTTTGAAAACAATTTGGATGTTTACATTCTGTAAAGACAATAAAAACAGGAAGAGTTCCAGAGGGGAAGGTGGCAGTTCGTGGCAATTTCTGAAACAGAAAACCAAGGTGTTGACATCCCTGACAGAATTTACAGTGTATCTAGCATGTTTTGTGACACAATTCAAAAGCATTCAGACCAGGATTCAGGCATTGTACTTTAGGCTTGTAGTAAGATATTGATCTGGCAAGTGAAAGATGGATTAGCCGGGATTAGCCCATATACTATAGCAATGGTCTGTGAGCTGATGACAGCATACTTTTCAAGTTTGGTAAATGCTGGCAGTAATGCCAGCATCCTTTTTTCAGACATTGCCACGAACTGCCACCTCCCCCTCTGGAACTTTTCCTTTTTTACTGTTTTTACAGAATGTAAACATCCAAATTGTTTTCAAACTTGTGGAAGTGATTTCAGTAAGGGTCCTTTTCATTATGTCTGAATATTTTTATGCCATTATGTCGATTTAATCTTTGTAAGTAGCAAAAATGTATTGAAAAGGCATTGGATTTGGTGCATAACTTTCAAAGAAGTGTGAACAGATTAACTTTTGAATGTTTCAATTTAAGAAGTATTATGCATTGTAAAAAGCTGCATTATCTTTGTTACACATTGAGCATTGCTTCAAGATGGCTGGTCCTCTGTTTGGTAACTATCAACAGCCATAATTCATAACTGAAGAGCCTGTGATTAAGTTCACAACTTTCATTCAGACCATAAGCCATTTCGAAACCATTTGTTTGTGTTCTCAGCATTTATTCCTAATAGCCGCTTATCAAACAAGAAAATAACAAATGAAATTTTAACAAATACCAGAGACATGGAATGAGCTTAGAAAAAGAGGCAACAATGAAAGGCAAAGGACAGCAAGAACTCGGACAAACACCGACAACATAGGAATGGCACTCAAAGGAAATAATCCAAGCACAAGAAGGAATACATTACACTTGACTCCACATCTTTTAACCGTATTACAAGGATTGATCTGGGCTGACATAGGTACCACGTCCAACAGAGGAATGCACTCTTTGCAAATGATCTTCCAAGAACAGCTTTCACTGTGCTCATTACCCAGAACAGCTTCCTAAGACAGAGCGTGAAAGTGGCCCAACGTAAATTTGACATGTTTTCGTAATTTTGCTCTAATTTCCTTTAAAATCGTCTAAATTGATCGGGGAAAAAGTTCTATGTAACTAAGAAACTGTTCTACCCATGGGACTATATCACGTTTCCTTGAACGTGCTTTTCACGTTTCATAAAAATTCATATCTGAATGTTGCACTTTTTGTCACACTCTTTACGTCCTTAATTACGCGATACTTCCTATCTCATCTTAAAATGCATTATTATAGTGACAGAAAATCAACTTACCTTGCCCGGGAATCAAACCAGGGACCCGTGTATAATAAGTCGGATGCTTTACCATTTGAGCTAAGCTTACCTAATGACAATGGGCAAAATATAACAATAATATCAATTGCAAAATAGCTTCAACCTATTTTTCTAGTATGAACACACTAAGTAAAGACTAAAGACTCATAAAATGGCAACGTGCGTCACAAGAGCTTTACCGCTGTGAAAAAAATCGGTCACTGCATACGCAATTGTTTTACTTTTAGGCATATTGTTGCTAATCGTATTTTTGACAAAATCCCGGATGTCCGCGGCTTTCGTCTATAGAATGCCTTTATTAATTAGGCCCTAATTGGCTAAATAGTATGCTCAGCTAATTATAGTTGCCCCGACGTTGGCCTGCCGACGATAAAACGACTATTTCCTCCACCGTATTCCCAACGAGTGAAAGTTAACCAGACCTTATATTGTCACCGGCTGAGTGAGTATACATTATGAAATCTTGAGGGCCTACAATGGAGATTGAGGAACAGAGTAGTTGAAAATATTGATATTGGACATTAATACATACATAATATACTTAATAAAGCGCGGTAATCTAGATCGAAGCGCTGAAATGAGCTACTTATATGCGTTTGTGAATAGGTGAGTCTTTAGAGCACGCTTAAAAGTAAGAAGTGAATCAGACTCCCTCATGCTAGCTGGTAACTTATTCCAAGTGCGAGGAGCAACATCGAAGAGGTCCTGCATTCAACAGACTTTAGGGTTTTGACTCTCACTGTGCTCAGTCAGAAGGGTAGTATCTGATGCAGAACGCAGACTTGCTCTGGCAGGCTGATAAAGGTGATGCAATCAGAGAGGTAATCCGGTACACTCTGACTGAGACATTTGAAGATAATGACCAGAACCTTAAAGGTTATGCGCATGTCAATTGGAAGCCTGTGCAACTTTTGTAAGTACGGCTAGCATTATCGTGTTTTAGAGCCTTGCATATCAGCTTCCAGCCAGTTTTGGGATACGCTGAAGTCTTATGAAATCGCTCTTATTAACATCCAGTAGCACCCATTGCCATATTCTCATTTTGATAGTACAAGGGCGCGCATGACCAGATGGCAGGTGTCATAGTCCAAAAAGCGGCGTATATACGACAAATGTGGCGAAGCTGATATGTAGATTACAACAAAGAGATTTAACCTAGCTGACATGAATTTCAGAATCAAATATCACTCCCAGATTGCGAACAGTGTCTAAGGAGAGATGGACTTGTCGCCAACCACGCAGATACCAGGTAACATATATTGTTGTAGATGGTGTCAACAGCGACAAAAAAAAAAAACTGATTTAAGGCAGTGGAAAATTGAATCGGGATCCTTTGGATTGAAAAAAGTATAAAGCTGTACATCGTCAGCATACAGGATATGACAAACCAAATGATATGACAATGCTTCCAACTGGAAAAACATAGATTGAGAACCCCGATGGTCCTACCAAAGAACCTTGGGGCAGTCCCCAAAAAGCAACTTAACGGGATCTGAAAGCGTGCCACCAATGTAACACCCTGATAGCCCTATCCGAAAGGTACGATGTCAACCACTCAAACCTTGCCCTCTATGCCCAATTCAGTGCAATCATTTATCAAGATTTTTTATGACAGATAGTATTCAAAGCCCTGCTCAGTCCACATTACCAAAAATACCCCCAGCGGTTAGAATACCCTTCATCATGTCATCTTGAAACGCATTAGTGCCGTCTCAGTACTGTGAGCCCTTTTATAAGCATGATTGTAAATTGCTCACTAGGTTATTCTTTCCATATAATCATTCAATGGATCTCCCGCTTGTTTTTCATGAGCTTTGATATGAACGTGAGATTTCGACACTGGTCTATAGTTTTTCAGCTTGTTGGAATCTAGAGAGGCTTTCTTGATATTGGAGTGACAATGGAATGCTTCAGACATTTGGAAAACACCAGCTGAAGTGATTCATTTATATGTTTGTGAGGATGGGAACAACATTCTGACATTTTTTCTCAAGAACCATGTCGGCCACAGAATCCACACACGTGACTTGTGGGATCCTGTTGATGGCTTTCAAACATCCCTCCTCTTGCACAGAGACACCCACTAAGGGTAATGTAGCTGAACAAAGCAGGGGATCAACCTACTCCATCAAGAGTACGGTTGATCTTCTCAAGAGCCTGGTATATCTTCTTCACTTTGTTGTTTGAAAATGAAGCAAGTCATTGCGAGTACCTGTGCGTTCATGGCAGGTAGTACCTAGTATCCCCTTGTTTAGCAAACCATTTACTTTCTTAAACACCATTTTGGTATCAGCATTTTTAAAAACACCCATATAATACTCTTGCTAGCTGTATCAATCATTTAATTTGCGATACGTCGCTGCTCAACATAAAGCTGCCGCATGTGTCAAGCGCTAGACTTCCGCCATTTTATTTCTAGCTTACGACGAGAACGACGAGCCAGTTGAAGCAATGTTATACCATGGCTGGGAAGATCAAGAACCACGAAGTGAAATTCCACTGGAGCCGTTTGGTCCGAACTTGCCTAACAGCATTATCGTAACTCAGCCAAGTCATTGACATTGACACACATTTCAGAAGATGCAAATTGAGCAGCAAGATCAATTGAAAGACATCTTGATTCACAGAATTTTAATCTACGAGAAGCAACCTTGATATTTTTTAGTCTATATTTCTTCCTGCACACAAATGAAATACATTGTGATTAGATGAAGTAGTCAGCTGTCTATTGATGATAGGGGTTGATAGAGGTTTTCCTCACGCCTTGAAAAAAGAAGGTCAAGGGTGTGACCACTATGTGTGTGGAGCCTACGACATGTTGAATGAAACCTGCAGTCCCTCCAGTAATCTTAAGAGGTGAATGCATCTGACTCGGATGGATGTCCACTGAATTAACACTTAAAGTGCCCAAGGGGGGTTTTTCCATGTACCAACATTTGATTTGTTGCGGGATTTCTCGTGTGACGCCATCACATTTTTTTCAAGGAGTTTTTTTTTGCTAATTGTCTGATTTATGAATACGCTTCTCCTTAACTCAAAAAAAAAAAAAATAAATCCGCCACGGGCTTCAATTAGAATAATTAGTTGGGTCCCTATGAACCCCCTTGGGCACTAACCGTGACGTGAAAAAATCAAGATATTTTACTAATTAAAAATTAAAGTAACTTGGGATTGTATTTGCTTAGATATTATACCTCAGGAGGTATTATTAATAATTTAATAATACTTAAATCAAATAACCTTTTATATGCTGATAGCATCAATTCTAATTTTGTCATGCCGTGCTCCTAACTGTACGTCTATGGGAAAAAATAAGGCGATTTTGAAGTTTATGAGAAAAATACAAGATGGATAAATTTGGCTATATTTTTGCAATGATTATTTTAATTGGTTATTCTAGAGTAGATATAATGACGTATTTTGGTTCAAACCTTGATATTGGAGTTGCTGAGGATGGAAATGTTCGACCCACTCTGTTTCGAAGAGTGACAAATTCAAACTGGCTGTAGGTCATAGGTCAAAGGTCGGATTTTTTTTTTCATTTTATTGTGGGTAGTTATTCTTATGTGACCCATTTATTGTGTTAGTGTCATGATCAAACTCCACGGGAAAGTGGTTATCTGGGTTGGGTCCCTAGGACCCCCCCCCCCTTGGGCAATAACGGAAGTTTTGTTTAGTCTTGAAACCATTCTCCTTTGAAGGCGGAGGTCTATAGATCCCAAAATAGAACACTCCTTGTTGGGATTTGTAAAAACATTAATGCTCAAAAGTGCGAAATGTTATCCCTATGTCAATGATCTGTAAGGTCAGCTCTTTCTTGAACAATGCTCCAATACCACCACCAAAAGTAATACTTCCGCGAGGTACACTAAAAACACATATTGCTCTGTTGGAATCAGTTCTTTGATAACAACAGGGTCATCAGATTTGAGCCAGGTTTCAACTATGAAGAAACAATCTATGTCATGATCTATTCACTACTCTGAGAAAAGGATTATGTCCCATTCCATAGGCAACATTTCATGGTTAACCATCACCCGGAGTTTCGGTCAGTGAGACGATTATGATCCAAACGGGGATCCAAAACCAGGCAAGAGTGTTGTCTGTGATATCAAAACTTGGTTTCAAGCCTTTTAATCAAAGATCATGGTCAGTGGTATCGAAGGCAGCGCTCAGGTCCAGCAATATCAGCAAGACAGCCTTACTGGCATCCATTTTAATTAATGTAATTTCTAACCTGGATAAGAACTGTCTCAGTACATTGGTTAGCTTTATATGCAGATTGGCAATGGCTCGCCAAGATCAAATGATCGCCAACATGCTATATTACGTTTTTAACGTGTGCTGCTTCTCAATCAATTTGGCAATGGATTTGATTTGGCAACTGGTCTATAGCTCTTAAAGCCACTAATTAAGAGATTTTTTTTCAGAATGATAAACAATCGCACCCCTATTTTTCACCGAAGTCCATTTTTTGACTGTTGTATTGCAGTGGTTTGTATTAAAGACCCGCTTGAAGTCGCTTAAGCATAACACGTTGTATTTGGCAACATGCGATTTTGTATGCTTGTTTACTAATAAAAGTCGGAATCTCACTTTAGGTCTGAGATAGTCCGGAATGGCATCTTCAGACCGATTTAAAATTCTAACCCCTAAAAGGCCCTGGGTGGGGGGGCGGAATACGCCCCAACCCCTCGTAATCTCAACTTGTTCGTTATTTTTTTCACGCCGAAACCTGCATGACGTTTTTCTTTGAAGCCTTGCGCTCGTTTAAAGACCATATTTGAACAAATTCGGACCTTCGGACGCGGCGTTGCGTAATTGCGCACTGCGGCGAGAACAAAGCTTTTTCATTGAATTTACACAGAACACAGGAAAATCCAAGTTTTTTTTGGGTTCTAAGGATACAGTTACACTATGTTTTATCTTATTTATTTATTTCTTCGTCGGAGCATGTGTGTGCATACTTTGACGCACATTGTGGCCAAAAAATCCAACTTTTGCTTGAAAAAAATGGCGAACAACCATGAAATTTGGCGATTTTTTTTGCGATTTTTCGCATTTTTGAATGACAGCTCATGTTGTACGTCATATTGTGACGTAATAAAGGTCCCCCTTTTATGTTTGTACTTTTTTGTATCAATGCGACTCGGGAGGGGTCATTAGCATCCATGGTACCAAATTTATGAGACTTCATCAATCCGTTTCCGAGATACTAGGGGGAATCCGCCCCCCCCCCCCCGACGGCAAGTGAGGAGATGGGTCAAAAAAGCCCGGCTCGTTAGGGGTAAGGGTTCTATTTTTCACAAAGAACTGTTATATAAATTGTTGATAGACCTAGCACTAGCCATTGTAATGACAAAATGATGGGCATTTTGAAATTGGAAAAAAAAAAGGCCGGATTTTGAGTGGATGTAATTTAAATCATGATGCAAAAATCTTCTCACAGCATAGGGATAATGAATAGAAAGCTTCAAAGTGTGGAGTGTGAGATATATGGCTGCCAAGAGATAACTGTTTACTATCCTGGGAATGATAGGTAGTATGCATGTCAAGGTCAGTTTAATGAGCCAGGAAAGGGAAATTGTGTCCATGTGCAAGCCTATTGGACATTTGGTTCAATTATTCAGCAATTCAAAGTCAGCGGGTGCTTAATACCTGGCATAGCAGTTGCAACTCGTCCGGAGAGCTTCCGCATGTGACACTCTATCTGTCCCTAATCTTTCAACCTTATCAACCAAGAAATCATAAGTCATTGGCAAGATCAAAGTTAGCACTTGGCAAACCCCTTAAAGCATATTGGCATCATTTGAGATTCTTTGCACAGTTTACGTTGGTAATTGTCTTGAAACTATACCTGCGAACGAGAATGCTAAAAAATGCGTATTTATCACAAAAATAAGCGATTTTGTTATTTAATTGGATCCCAGATTGGACTTAACGCAGAGCTGGAATGCTACGTTTATGTCCGTTCATGATAAACTAGTGGCCACCATCGATAAAGTACCCTAACTTGACTTGCCTGACTATTAAACAGACTATGGATGAGCGAGACCGTACATGGCTATTCCCGGCTATTTCACATTGAAGGCCGTTTCCAGCAGCCGTTAATTATTATCGTGGATCCGTAATAATTTTCTCGTACAAAATTCATTCGTTTTGTGACACATAGACTTTTCGAACTTAACCATTCCCAGGTATAGTTTACTAGCCAGTTACCAACCGTGTAAAAATCTCCAAAATTTGAACATTGGGGGCGCTCTTCAAAAAATGTGCTTAATATTGCTTTAATTAAAGATGAATTCAATAGAAGTCACACTGTACCTAATACAACCATCGCGGTGGGTATTTAGTTTTGCATGAAAGAAGCGTAAAGGGTCGCATTTTGCGAAAAAAAAAGGATTTCAAAATCGGTCCATACGGTGTTTGTAGGGGATGAGAACACATAGGCTATGCCTCGGGCAACAAGCTATCGAATACCATTTTTTCATCAACATTGCGAACGAAATTTACAGACATTTACAAATATTCTCAAATAATAACATTATAATAAAAATGTCCGATATATACTTTTCCTCAAAACGAGATTTGCGAAAAAGATGGAAACACAAATTACTTTAAATGCATCTTGTAAACTTGATCCTACTATGAAATCGGGTCAACTCGTGTCAATGAAAACTTGGTCAAGCTGTCTACGGATAGAGTTCTCACCAATATTGTTTGGCTAGCGTAAACGGATGCTCAATACGTAAACGATACCCTAAAACGTGTCTTTTTAAGTGATACTCCTGACGGATTTATTTGCATGTGGATTAGTATTCTTCTGTCTTGTCATGTGCCCAATCATAATCCACTATTACATTACAGCTACCAAAGGAAGGCGGACGGTATTATCATTATTATCGGAGAAAACCAGGAGTTTGTATTACGCGTATGCGTGGGCCATTGCAGACAAGACTGGGCGACAAGTTTTAGCCAGTCATACCAATAGGGCATCGTAACATCCATGCTTAAAACACACGATGATACGATAAAGAGTAAGTCGGGTGTTTTGCAATAGCAAACAAATGCGTGCGATTGACATGGAGTACAATACGCCAACTAAAACTATTACAAATAGAACGACACTGGTCTTCGTTATTGAGTGGGTCGGTCTATGGTATTCTTTCACGTTTACATACATGATTCCTGAACCTTTCACGAAAGGTAGAGTACCCGTAGGCCAAGTCACACTCAAATCAACCCACAGTTTACTTGCCTTGCGTGAGCCTGAAGCGTGATAGCCCAGTTTTCATGCCGAGCGTAACGATGAGAGGAAGTGGAGGAATACTTTTTTTACAGACTTACGAGGGAGTGCTTTGCAACCAAACCCATCAAGTAAGCCAGTAGTGGTACTCTCGCGGGTCATATGGCAGATTTATCGGCCTCTCCTCGTTTAGACTTTAGCTTATCGGGCACGCGGTATTTTTGCACAATTAACGTGGACAAGATGCTTCCGACTCCCGATTGGACGGGGGGGGGGGGGGGGTGTGGATGGGAACAACACTCTGTTTAATACCATATTTCCCATAAAAACAAAAATCGCAATTAAATTGGTACCACACATGGTGGGGTCATGAGACAACAATTAAGCAAAAAACAATGAATTCCACAAAGACGTTAGAAATTAGGGGCAAAATGCGTTGTCCAATCAACTAACACAGCCCCATTGTCGCCACATTTACCTGCGTACGCTCTCACAACCTTTAACTACAATACAATGATTAAACATCGCCAAAACTGCAAATTTTGGCGAATGGCATATAACCTGAACAAAACAACACAATACAAGGATTCTTTCTTCAACTTTGCTCCAAGTACAACCGTAAATGGTTTTCGAGAATGGGTCAACCATTGGTTTAATATAAATCAATAAATTTTACTCTGCAACAATAATGTTTGTACACTGTGTATATGCATATACTTATGGTCGCTCAATGTTTGCCTTTGGGGGAAGTGTGTATGTACTTTAAGTTTCCGCGTTATTCTACACTAAAAGAAAAGTTAAATATATCAGGCTGTAAGCTCACCAATTGTGCTGCGAACGAGTTAGGGGAAAATATTTTTAGTCTAAAGCAGCCTTTTGTCGCCACATTTATCCACACGTTTATGTTCTTAACGATCCATACCAAAAATCGCTCTGGAAATTAAGAAAAAAAATTCAATATGTTCAAGAATATGCCGCCTACCCATGCTTCTCTCAGGCCCCCCTGGCGTCTTATTGTTATGCACGGATGTGTGCATGGCGATTTTTTTTGGTGTTTTTGCTCCCTCGTATCCACAAGTCATTGGTATGGCTTTGTGGGTGGTGGTCGGATTTGTTCAGCAAGTGTGCTTATCCGGGGCCGGCGTGGTATCCATGATACGGACGTCTCCTAACAGCCCCTATTTAGAGGCTGGGCGGATTGGGAACTGTCAAGGGTTTACACCCTACTTTATTCGACACTGGGGGGGGGGGGACTGCGATGTACATTAACATGTTGTGGGGCTCTCGTACACTTGACCGACGCTTAACGTCCCCTCCGAAGACGGGATTGCTTTCATGATCCATTTGCCCCAATTCAAGTGAACCATTGATGAGAGCGGTAATTCTGTATTTAATCAATAGCTGGTACGGTATACAGATCAAATCCGATTGGTTGTACCTGAATAAATCCCAGCAATTGCGCATGGGGTGCGACCCACCGTGATCGAACCCGGGAAATTTTTGATTGGCGATTCATCATCATTACAAGCCCATGACGTCAGAACGTCAACTTTTTCATTAAAAATATAGAATATCCGATGTTCATGCGATGATTGGGTCCACCTTATGCGAATTGGTTAGTTTTAAATCACAAAGTCGTTTTAGTGTTATAATAAGTGTAAATTTTATAAACTGTTTTGAATTGTATGACATCACTATGACGTTATACGTAAAGGCAAGTATGAAAGCTATAATATAGTTTGGAAAATTGATATTTTGGCAATTTTACTGTCTCAAAACAATATTATTGCAATAAATGCCTCTGTTGTTGTAGAACGATCAGTTCCATCAGTAGGTCCAATAAATCTGACATTCTTAACATCGTTTGTGTAATAGCGAAGTTTTCCCTAGTCTACGCTCTGTGTCTATGGAAATTGACGTTTGCTGGTTTGGTGACTTTCGGACGTCATTCTGACGTAATGCTCATTGGTATTCAATGGAAAGACAGACCAACGCTATCATCGATACCAAAATCAATGTCTGTATCTGTCGTACAGGCGTGTTAGAACTTCCCCATCTATCACTTTGTGAACAGACTGTACCTACTTTTTTGCCACGAGAAGAAGCGAAAAGGTCTCACATTAGCGGAAAGTTACGTTTGTCATCGAACCGCGCTTTTTGCATCTATGGGTGTGTGGAGGGAGTACAAGTGGACAGAAGCTAATTTTCTCGGAAACAATCTATCGATATCTTTTTTTATCAAAAGTTGCACACTGAAGTTAAAGTAATTGCAAAAAATAAAAAATTTTTTGAATAAAAATAACAAATGCCCAAAAGATATCGTGCCTAACGGGTTGGGCGTATGAGAGAAAACAAAAAATTACGTGAATACATCTTGTAAATTGATAATCTATTCTATAGAAACGGGTCAACATGTGTCCAAGTGAAAAACAGTGTCAAACTGTCCACGGATAGAGTTCTCACCAGTATGGTTGGCTTAAGCGTAAACGGATTGCTGGATGCGTAAACAATACTCTAAAAGGTCTCTTTAAGTAATACTCCTATCTCCTATATTCCTGACGTATTCATTTGCATGTGTATTCGGCATCTTCTGCTCTTTGGCATAATCACGGTACATTTGCACGAAGCAAAGAAAATGGACGGTAATTTTATTGTTAATTTTATTATATTATACCGGGTGTAAAAAAATACCTCCACAAAAGCGCCCTTTATTTCCAATAGAAACAAAAAAGTAAGCAACAAATTAATACCCATACTGAAAAGTGCCATTTCGTATGTTTCCGACATCGAAAAAAAAAAATCTTTATCTTTTCCATTTTATCCACGGGTTGTATTACTTTTTAGTTGTCTTTACCCAACACACATTTCTCCAAGCACATTATTTTGTTCTTGCAACGAAGGTCAGTTATGATATTGAAAGGAGTTCAAAATATTTTAAATTGCAGGCTAGCAAATTGAAAGAGTAAGTCTGGTAGAATTTCATAAGTATATTTTTCCAAGCAAAAAAAATTGACAACTAGACAAAAAAGAAGGAAAACAGCAGCCTCCAACGAATATTCCAATGAAAAGTCGCCATTTAATTATAGCCATGACCTAAATTATCCGAATTTTGTCCTAATACGGTGGCTTTTGGTCTCGTTGAACCATAAATAGCCCCCCCCCCCCCCCACCCCGGATTTTTTTTTGTTCGATCTCACCTATTTGTTATTTTTACGCCAAAACAACATGACTTTTTTCTTTAAAGCCTTGCGCTTGATGTAAGACCATTTTGAACAAATCGGACCTACGGTTATGAAGCGGGTTTACGTAATCGCGACTGAAGAAAAACTATAATGCCATTGAAAATACACGGAACGGCAGAAATCCATTTTTTGTGCTAAGGCTACGTTACACTATGTTTTATTTATTTATTTGAGTATTTTAGGTAAGAGCATGTGAGCGCATACTTTGACACACCATCTGGAAAAAAAATCCAACTTTTGCTTATAAAAAAGGCGATTTTTTTTTTGATTTTTCCGCATTTTTGCCAAGACGTCTTTGACGTCACTGTGACGTCATAAAAGGTTATGTTTTTACTTTTTTGGTATCTATGGACTTGGGATGGTCATATCTATTATTGGTATCACACATATGATAGTTCATCAATTCCGTTTCCGAGATACTGGGGCAGAATCCCCCCCCCCAGGCGGTGAGATAGGGTTCCAAAAAGCCCGGATCTTTTAGGGTTAAGTGTGGAGGTATGGTAAGATATTTTTTAAATTCTTTACAACATGAGCAAAAGAGTTTTCCTCCACATTTCCAACAAAATGTGTTACGAGAAGAATGAAAAAAGAGTTTGTTGTATGTGCTCTATTAAGGTCTAGCTATAATGGTTGGCCTTCCTGTCGTCTAACTTTCCCAGAGGTTTGTACAGTGGCGCGCCAGTCCATCGCGTAACCTTCAGGATTAGCGAGCTGCATCATCATGAGGTGGAATGAAAGTCTTACGTGATGATCCTTGCAATGGTCAGGCGGACTGTGCTTGACATGCGACTTCGTTGAAGGACTTTGTATCGAGAAAGAGAGAGAGAGCGGATATTTTGAAGTCCATAATTCAGGTAAGTACTGAAACGTCTCCTTCAGCGTGTTCAGCTTAGAAAAAAATCATTTGAGCCCTAACAGTCACAAGTTAATATTTGCATAGCTAAGCCTTTCAGTGTTATTTACAAAAATTTTTGAAAGAAACACTAGTCACTTACACGGTCTTATTAAAGCTTTTATAAATAACTTTAGCTAAAAACAACAAATACTGATATTGGTTTAACAGTCCGACCTTTGTGCTCCTGTCATTGACTTCTTGATGCCGATGTATTCGCGTATTTACTTTGAATCTAACGCAGAACAGAGAAACGAGAGTAGTCTTGAGCACAGGAACTTTCTCTCTGTATGGATTTCAGTGATCATTATTTTCACCAGGCAATCAAAAAAAACATTAACTGAATTCGCATTCATGGAAATTAAATTTTCAGGTTGTTGTACCGTTAGTAACCCTAAATGTATGAGGTTTTTCATGGTATGCAATAATCTTACCTAAAATACCACTTAAGCGACAGGATATCTAAAGTTTTTTCCTCCAGATGTTTCCAACATATACACCGATAAAAAAAAAAAATCCCTCATACAACACAGTATAAGTTGCAACCTTAATATCTTGTAAGCTTCTTTGAAAACAATTTGGCGAGATCCACCGCTTGTTTCATACATGTTTGCATCATGCCCGCGTCCGCACAAGTTCATCCCAAAAGATGTTTCGAACGTTGTTTCAAACTTTTCAACCAAACACTAATAGTTGTCACTTGCTGCGTGTGTTTTGGGGCTGTCTTGCGCGGAAACAGGGCTTTGTCTCTACTATGAATGGAAGAACTTTGTGTTCTACAATATCATCATATAGCGTTTCGCGGTGTATGTACCAGTTTCTTGTTGCAGTCTTGTACCCTCTTCTTGTAATACCCCCTACATATTACCACGCACCACTATATGTGTACGTTAACGTAGCAGTCAAGGAAAACTCTCGCAGTCCAATAGCAGACTCTGCTTGTCCGTCGTTGAAAGTCCAAGCATGCCGACTATTGCAACTTTTAACCTTCGTCTACCGAAGGTTAAAGTTAAAGTGAGACCATTGCAAGCTCTGAGAATGAACAAATATCAGCTCAATCTTGAGTTTCATTCTCAGAGCTTGTTAGCTTGGGACCTGACAGTCCTTCCCGATGCTTCATGTTGTCGTTCCTTGTTGGTTTCCATATTCCTGAATTTCCTTACCATTGCTATAATAACCCGTTTGCAAGGTGCACGGTTTGCTTGTGGTAACTGCAAGGCAAACTGTCTCTGAATGGGTCTGCAGTAGGTTTCAACTGTAAAACTTGTTGTACATCTGAAGGAGGGGCCATGATACTAATATCCTTTCCACTAAGAGCCAATTTTTTGAAAATACCTTCAATTTGTTATTTATATTTATTATTGATTTTGTGTCAGAACATGCTAATCTGTTTTTGAAACTCGCGGTTACTATCCATTTACATTTCAATGTCCCAGTCATTTCCGCAGTACTCACACATATTCAAAGCATTCAGCAATCTGGACAGCTTTATAATAGGTTCCTTCGTCGAACAGGCATAACATGGTTCGGAATGATAATTTCGGTGATCTTTTTTTCTAATGAGCGGAGGAACATGCTTGTTTCGAATATCTAAAACTTTTTTTTTTATCAAGCTCAATTAGTTTTTGATAAAATATAATCAATCACGTCCTATTCTTTTTGAATCACACTGTATTATAAACGTGTTTGTCATTTTTGACAGAGGGAAATCACTACGCTATCGATATCGGTATATAAAAGGAATCAACACTTAAGTGTCCAAGCTAAAAAAAAAACAGAGGATAAGTTCCTTGTACGCAACCGAGATAACCACTTTCCCAGTATTGGGTTAAGTAAGTACCGGAAGTCAAGGATGAAATCAGCACCTCTAACAAATTAACTGAATTTCACTTTGGTTGTCCGATTTTTTATGATTCAAAATTCTTATGAAAGGTTCCAGTATAATAAGTGGATCTTAAACCAACTTACCTAAGTTTATTGATTTTCTATTGAAAAAATAAAACATTTTGGGTATCGAAAAAATGGTAACTAATCATTCTGGGATCACCCTGTATTTTTGATGCAGTGGTTATAATGAGATTGAATGTGGAGAGTGGGTCTATCCACAAATTTCAAAGACATTTTTTCGGTGCATATTCTCTAAAGTATTACAGTCTCTTATACAGTACGACATCAAGAACGTAAATATAGAGCGCGTTTGAATTGAAATTTGAAAAAAAGCTTTATTTACAGGGTTTGTTGGCTGATTGCTGCCAGGACAGGATTCTCCTACAAAAAAATAGTTACTTTTTTTCATATAAATTTTAGTATTGTAAACGTATTTGAAAATTGGTCGGGTATTATTATTCGTACCTAGTACAGTATTTGGCTTTATTTCAAATTACCGCCATATCTGTAGTTTTCTAATCATTTTAGAGTATTTTGCTGTAATTGCTGTCAGTGTGTGAGAGTAACCACATTATGACTAATTGCACATATTTCCATACAAACCCGTATTTCACGTTGCATTTCACCCTTGTAAAAACAATAAGAAACATTTTTGCAGTCCATTTGCAGAATCAGAAATACATGCGTAAAAAATCAACATACGCGATTATTGTTTTCCAGCTGTGTTTTTTCGGTCTGGTGTCCTTATTTTGCTGATCTTTTTGAGTAAAATATGACAAATGAAACTTTTACACACGATACATGAGCCGGAAATGACAGATAGGATTACGTCCACTCTCTCATGTTTAACACCTTTAACATGTTTTAAGTCCCCGGCCGTTTAAAAAAAAAAATCAATGTCATGATTTTTGTCATACGCTGTATTAAATATGCCTACTTTGTTTGTGGCAACATTGGCTTATTCAGGATTTTAATTCACTACTTGAACAAAGAATTCTTCTTCTTCTTAGCGTATCCACCAGTCATTGGTAATGGCTTGTGGTGGGTTTCAGGATTTATTCAACTGAGTGTGCTGAAACCTGGGCCCGCGTACCCTGATACGGACGCTCCTACCCTGGCCCTCTTTTTTGAGGCGGGGGCGGATTGGGAACAAATTGAATTGTTTGTGTAACAGCCTTTTGAAGTGTTTGCGCCGAGGCTAATGTTTGCTGTAGTAATTAGTAGTACCAACATTGACTGCGTCATCTAACATGCGTCATCTTCCAGTCTCCAGCCACGTCGCTATACCCTCATGGCGATTACCCCCCCCCCTACAAACCTCCCAAAACAATCCCCAATGGGTTTTTTTTCCAAACGCGATATACACATCAATTAAAGTTTTCGTTTATTTACACGCAATATTTCCACATCTTACACTAGTGACCAAGGGGGGGGGGGGGGGGTGCCTAGGGACCCCCAAAATTTGTTTTCGCGCTGGCCGCTTTACGCGTGCGATTTTTGCCCGAAATTTTTTGTAATTGTCTGACTTTATAAATGCCGCTGCTTTCATACCAAAATAATTCAAATCGGCAAGGCCGTTAATGAATAATTAAGTGGGGGGTCCCATGGAACCCCCCCTGGGCCACTAACGGAAGTCGTTTGAGACTATTTTTTAAAAATAAGAATAAGAAACCGAGAACAAATCCAATTTTTTTTTTGCCTGATATAAGTTTCCACATACATGTAAGGAAACACTTATTAGTAACATTAAAAACTATTTAACCCTTTAATGTGCTGAAAACAACAATTTCAATCATGTACGTTGGCCAAACCGTTAGCTGTTCAAACTCGATGGGAAAATGACGGTGTTTTTTTCAACACCCTAAAAACAGGATTCCTAAAACCGCTGGTTTTGTGTTAAATATAAGTATTTGGGTCTTCTAGAATAGATATCACATAAAATAATACGTTTTTAAATGTTTGATGTCAGCCAGGTCTTTGAATTTTCCGTCTTTTTGCCCAATTTTCGCGTGTTTTGAAAACAATTGTTTTGCCCCTAATTTGCACCCAAAAATAACAAATCTTCATTTTTTATTGCTGTGATTTGGGGTTGTCTTATGACCCTTCACATGTAGGTATAAAATTTCGTGCAAAAATTGTCCCTCGGGAAAAAGTGGGTTTCCTTAGGGGGGGGGGTCCATGGAACCCCCCCCCCCCTTGGGCACCAACGGGGAGTGAAAACCCCTTGGTCACTTAAGTAAGTGTTAATACACAGTGACGGTGACCCCGATCACTAAATTAACGACAGTATCGAGTATGCAAAAGGGGAGGCCTGGGAACGTGGTAGCACAAAACTTCATGCGGTCTTCTCGTACCCTATTGACGATTACCCACAAACACCACGCAAAATAACCCCCTAATGTCAAATTTACGTCCGTTAATATAGGTTTTCCCGACGATTTGCGCACCATGTGCAGATATTTTGTAAAAATATAAATTCCATTCGCGCTTATTTTTTGAATGAGGTATATCCTGGTTCAATTTCACCAAAAACCTTAACCTTCAATTTCTTTTTTCTTAATCAAAATAAGTGATGATCTACACTTCCATTTATGAGGATAACAAGTACACGTATTAAGCGTTCCGGTTGATAAATGCAACGGCTGTTTCAATGTTTGTGCAATCGATTTCGCAGTAAAGCAATTATCAATTGTTAATTGAACTAAATTGAAATTTTTTCTTCATTTTAATCATTTTAATTAAATTTACAAAAGCGGCAAACAATAATCAATAATATAAGAGATAATGTATGTAGGTATGTATGTATGTAGTATGTATGTATGTATGGAATGTATGATGTATGTATGTATGTAGTATGTATGTATGTGTTATGTATGTATGTATGTATGTATGTTGATGTATGTATGTATGTATGTATGTATGTATGTATGTATGTATTGTAAGTTAAAATTCTATCTATTAGAGAAACTTTTTATGGAAAATTTCTACTATTAGAGGCATTTTTTTGAAATTTGAGGATATTGTAGTGGTTCTCACATTTTTTTTCATCTATATATGTAGTAACATCTCCAAATTATCAAAATACGGTTATTCCGCGATAGGTTGAAAACAGTTATATAGAGAAATCTTAGTATATAAGACAGTTATATAGAGGCATTTATAGTGTTTTAAGAAAATAGGTTTCCAAAAATTTCAAAAAACAAAAAATTTATAGTGTTTTAAGACACGTTATAGAGAAAGTATAGGATTAACACCAGTTATATAGAGACATATATTAGTATTTAAGGCAAGGCAGTTATTTTATAAATAGAGAAATTTACCCAATGCATTTCTTGTTGGTTAGGTGTGGGCAGGGAGGGGGTGGGTGCAGGGTATGGGTCGTGTGACTTAAATAGCCACTGTTTTACCTGTCACTCTTTCATTTATATATTTATCTTCAACACAACTGCCGCGGTAAAGACGGACATGGGGGAGGACGAAAGAGAAAAGCGATTTTTGTCACATAGGCCCTAGGCCAGTTATCTTTTATCATACTTTTATCGGGGAAAGATGTTTAGCGTTTTATCTATATTTAACAATGCTGCGAATCGATTTTGCCTATTAGCGAATTCGAAATGAACAGAAATTAAAACGAAAACTTGATGTGGCATTGCCACATTCACATTCGTTCGAAATTACGAAATTACCAAATACGAATTGAGTGTACATTCGGGAACCCGTATGCGTTTTAACGATTTTAAGGATACACTTTAAAGGAAATTGAATTATTCATTTGCTAAATATAAACCGCGAGTGCAACCCTTCCATTCCATTCGCACGAAATCGAAAATACATATTTTACAAAATACATATGCACATTGTGC